>VUYV01000188.1:302301-506546 GCA_008711295.1 Anarhynchus alexandrinus | reverse complement strand
AAAAAAAAAAAAAAAGCAAAGCAAAGCATTCACCCTCAGTACATAAAACTGAAGTCAGAAATGTGTTGCCAGTAAGACATTCTTGCAAATCATCCCCCACCACCCCACACAGCTTCCATCACATCTCTCAAGGCTAAGATANTGCATTGCACCAAAAAAAAAAAAAAGAAGAAAAGCAAAGCATTCACCCTCAGTACATAAAACTGAAGTCAGAAATGTGTTGCCAGTAAGACATTCTTGCAAATCATCCCCCACCACCCCACACAGCTTCCATCACATCTCTCAACTAAAGGCTAAGATACTCAAGACCATGAAGGGAACAGAGTAAATAAAAAGTTAGAATAATAATTCTAAAAATTCTTTCACCTCCTAGAATTAAGTTCCCCCTTTCTTACTATTACGCTTCTATGAGCAGATGCAGAGATGCCTCCAGATGGTGGGCTTATGGGACCTCCCAATCTAACCCCTGTGACAGAGGGCTGCTGAGCCCATTTCCCATATAAATGGCCTGGATTCAGCTTGATGTCACCCTCCCTGTAAATCCTACTCAACTCATGGCCAAGTGTATGGGGACCTGTTGGGACCTTTTGTAAGGATATTGGGCTATTAACTTGGCCAAACTCTTGTCATCTCACCTCACTAGTCACAACTCAGGCAGGACAAATTGAGGTTGCGTGTCCCTGCATCTGGTATCTACCTCCAGCCCAAGGGCTTTTCTCCTTAGCAACAAAGAGGAAGGCGGTAAAAGCAGAGAGGGAAAAGCAAATGTTTCCAAAAATACAAAGCTGAGTGATGAAACAGAGCAAACGTGGAGATTAGTAGAAGGCATATAGGCAGCCGCTCACTTTCTGAAGGACCTTAGCTTGTAACGAAAGTCAATATCAACGTCTGGCAGGAGGATACCAAGGCCCATACGACTGTTATCAAGTCTGACAGCTTTGTTTTCCACTAGTTCTACATCGAAATGAGCCAATAGTAAGAAGAGAAACATCTTCATCTCGTTCATTGCGAGGAACCTCCCTGGACACATACTGATCCCAGAGCCAAAGGGCATTAGGAAATACTTCAGTTTTCTTCCTCCCTTGTAGAACGTGGTTTTCTTCTTGCCATTCTCTATGTATCGATCGAACTTATACTCCTGAAAATAAAAGAGAGAGGGAGCGTGATATCTAACAAGGCAGCTCCATGAGTTGCTTTGTTTGCACAACGGTAACGCTTCTGAAACCCAGAAAATAAGATAAAGAGGAAGACAAGGAGCTGACAGCTTCTCCTTTTTAGTTGGTACCCTCAAGTTTCATTAACTCACATTATCTTCCCTGCAAAGAACACTCCTTAAATCCACTTACTTAGCTTAGCTCTTTTACATCAAGCTCCTTCAACTTCCACGTCTCATCCACTGAGTGTCTGGCCTATATTGATTGTAATTAGATTTTGACCGCTTTGTAGCAGGGACAATGAACCTTAGTGGAAGGACAATTTTCTTGTAAAGCATCATACGCGCTCAGTGTGGTACATACATCACGAATAAGGATAATCTGCCAAATTCTGCAAATGCCTATGAATAAATGAATGCATTGCACTGATCTTGTTCTTGCAAGCTAGAGCAAAATCCATCCTTCTTTTGCACCCAGTGGTGCAGATTATTCGAAAACCAGACCCGATGCTTTGCAGTCAATTTTCCCTTCAGCTGGAGACGGTTGCTGCTTAATTTGCCACATCTGACCTTCAAACGGTTTGCTCCGGAAGCTGTGCGCAAAGCAGGACAACGGCCAGAGACTGACCATTACAAAGAAGGTGCTTTCCAGTTGCGCTTGTAACCTACGTTCCACAAATTGAACATCTTTCTGACTATTTCCCAGTAGCAGGATCCCCGTTTAGAGATAATTCATGTTTTTGAATGAAGGAGATCTGGCATCCTCACTCAGTCGACGGCAAATTAACCACTTACAAAATCCTCCTGCATGCTTTGAATAAAAATGACAGACACTTCTTGCTTATGGTCACTCATTAGCATTTGTCCTGCTTTGCATACATCTGCTATAGCAGCAGCCATTTGGAGCTGGCTGGGAACAAGTCAGTCAGACAGAAACCAACCTCAACTGCTTAAAAAACCCCACACCACGATGAAAAATACACCGATACCGATCTACCCATTAGATTAAGCGCTCTGAAAACCATCTACTGCAGGTCTTGCTGTTGAGAAAAAACAGTGGCAGGGGAGGTGGTCTATGAGAAAGGGAACAAGTACAAGGTGCACTGGAGGGGATGTAGCTTTGGGTGTTGAAGAACAGGAGCTTGTTTCTCTAAATGGCAGAGGCCCGGATTTTCCACAAAGATAGAGGTGATTATGCGTGTGTTTCCACTGACAAATAATTCTTTTCAGTCTCTTTGAACACCCCAGCCGAAAGGAAGCATGCCATTTTTTTTTTTCCCCGGTAAGTTACTGTTTCATTTGAAGAAGCACGGTAAGAAATGAAAGCCCAGAATACCACTTCTTCCTTAAAAATTCACTTCCTGAAATGTAAATCCTGCCGGTCTAAAAAAGCACTGCTATATATGAACTGCAATAGCTTAAAAAAAACAACCCAACCCAACCCAGAGCTCTTCACTTTGCTGGAATCCTTCCACAAGGTGCACTCCTGGCGTCTGGAGCAATTAAGAACCGTGCTATTGAAATCATAGACATACTGGGTGAAACCTTATGCTTTCTTTGTCATCTTAAGAGCCATCTGAGAGCTGTAATTGCTTTTAACAAAAAATAAATTGGTGTCTAAGGAATTGGGAAAGCAGAAAACAAGTGTGAGACAGGAAGGGAGCCAATGACAATGACATCAAACTCAGGCTTGTGCTGCTGAAGCCCCTTGGGTTGGATAGTGTTTCCTTAAAAGCTATTTCTCTGGCTAAATAAAGACGAATTTTTGACAATAAAGGAACTTTCAGGCATGCACGAGGCCTCCTTGAAAGAAAGAGAGTGGCTGATGACAAGGAAAAGGGGATGACACAGAGCAAGAACAGGTAAAGAATTTCTGAGTGGACGGCCTGCTAAGAGTATTATGAAAATTGAGCAACCTCATGTGATTGATATGGTCTCTCTCTGCCACATCTTGTATTTAGCTTTGTTTGGGAAGCCACCATGTAGGGTCTTTCCTGCAGGGTTTCCTGATATTTCACTCTATGGGATTTGCAGAGTTCATTTACTGAGCTCTGTGACTAGCCGAGTTAGGATTTAGGGGTTCACTTATCCACTTTATAGAAAACCGACTCATTTATTTAGGTTTTGATGAGTGGAGAAAGAGGTCAACAGTACATGCTTACACTTATACAATATGGTGCCAAAGCAGAAGATAGCTTGAACTTAAATTTATGTATCCAGGAGAAAAGCATTGCTACAAAATTATCTCGTCAAGCTGCCTGTTTTCCCAGGAAAGTTTTCCCTAAATACATGACAAGCTCAAGACTGCACCTTTCAAAAAATTCATTCTCCATCTCTATCTGATCCTCAGTAGTTATTGTTGAAAGCACACTGCATATTTTAAGAACCAAACAGAACAGTGATTTCCCCACTTTTCGAGAGGGCCCATGTGCTGAAATCAATGTACTGCAATGTGTGGATTGCTCATTCACTATCAAAAAGATAAAATATATGAACTAAAGCTGTACTGTGAAAGCTGAGCAGAGCTGATACTAAGCAGATATATTCAAGCAATGGAAATATGGTAATATATTCCGGCAATTATTGGATAAGGGAGGGGATCAGTTTCCACACTGATGCTTTTGGTCTAGAACTTAAACAAACAGATGGACTTTTGACAAATCAATAATGTTCTCCAAAATAAAGTGTTAAGAATAAAATGAGAAAAAGCTTATTTGTTAGTTGTTACTTTTTAGGATAGAAATATTAATCAACTATTTGCCAATATATGGATGGTACTTTTTAAGGATAGAAATATCAATCAACTATTTGCCAATATATGGATTATTTTTTAAAACCCTAATTTTCTCAGAGGGCTTTGTCTTCAGTTTTGGGTGGGGACAGCCAGCTCCTGGACGTTATTTCCATTTTGACGGCTCCAGTGTTCATCCCAGTGACTACACCTTACTCCTGCTAACTCTGACACACTCCACACCTCCTCTCACTGAGGCTGGTGGAGTTCCTGCACAGCAAGATGCTGTCCCTCACCAACGAGGCACTTGAATCTCATCTTTCCTCTGCAACCTCATATCCTTAAATTCCCAAAAGGGAGAGTCTCAAGGAGCAATGCCTCTGACTTGGGTTTTCTATAAACATGTAAAAAGGTCCAGTTCCCTTCTTCTTTGGCTCAAATGCCAAGGATGGAAATCAGTGTGGCTGTCAGACAGCCATTTGCTTAAGAAAACGTGGATGAAGAATGGATCAGGTATGAGCTCTTGCCTCTTAGGCAGAGGAGGCATTTACCAGCCTCAGCGTGCACCCTCGCTCTTCCTCCATGGCACCCTGGGCTGGGAACAGCAATTCGGGGGAGCAACCTAGCCGCGACAAGGACTATTCAATTTGCATGCAGGTGGTGAACTTCTGAAGCCGTACTAAGGCTGCTGAAGCCGTACTAAGGCTGAGGCAGGATGGATTAATTTCGAGTCTTTGATATTCATTAACTCCAGTGTCAGAGAAAAATACAAGGAGATGACACAATTACCCTCCGAGCTTCGCTGCAGAGCAACAGCTTTACAGTCTCAAGTTCACAACACTCTACTAATTGATCAAGAAAGGGTGAATCCCTACGAAGGGAGGTGAAAAAGCATAAGGCTCAAGTAAGACACTGCTATTATGCGGCTTTAGAGAGTCAATGATGCTTTGGGGGCACTTAGCTAAATGGCCCACATTATTTGCTATTTAAACCACCTTCTATTATTCAGCCCTCCTTGGGTATCAAATGATCCACTGCCAAACAAAACCCACATTTAGCCTAAAGTTTATGGTAGTCAATGTGCAATTGTCAATTCCTTTGAAAGCAGTCACAGTCAGTCTCATCACCATATTTCTCTCTTCAGGCCATGAATCCTTTGACCTATAGGGCTCTAGAAAATACATCTGAAAGTAGGAAGATTTGTTCCACAAGAAGGAACAGCAGTAAAAAAAAAAAACAAAACCAACCAGAACTCAGATCACAAAAGGCTTGGCTGCTGCCATGCGCCTGGAGTAGGAAGAGTAGCACCAGCTGAATGTTTACCTTAGGATCTTCATAGACCTCAGGGTCCATGTGCAAAATCTGCGGGTAAAGGGCTATCCAGTCTCCTTTCCTCAAGCCGACTTCTTGATTCCCTTCAAGCTTGAGAACAAAATCCTCCTGGCTGATGCGAATGTTCATGGAGGACGAGCACATTCGTAAACTCTCGTTTAAGGCACTCTCTGCGATTAAACAAAAGTGGAGGAGGGGGGGAAGCGTCAGAAATATGGAAGATGATTGGGAGTTATACAGGGCTACAGCTGCTGAATCTCGACAGGTTTAGTAGGGCAGGCTAAAGGGAAAATAAAAGTAAAAAAAAACCCCACAAACCAAACATAAAGCAGAGACCAGGAGGAGGCAATAAACAACCCCGCAGGGCTGGGGCGGGGAGCCACGACACTGAACCTCCCGATGTGATTCTCACTGATGGTGCTGAGAAATCCTGTCGGCTGTAGGCAGCACCGATTTTGGGGTGGAAAGTCATTATTCAGGCATCACGTTGAAAACAACCCCACCAAAAGACACAAACGCTTTACGCATTTCCTTATACTTCAGAGGTTACAAGCAAATACCAGCGGAAGCATCCACGGAGCTATTCAGCTTGCCTTTCAAAAGCTGGTGGATGTAATGGCAGGACTATCTGTTAGAAAAAATCGTTTCGCTTGTTAATTCCATAGTCATTCTGAGGATTTTTAAATTTATTTATTTCGTTTTCAATGCGCTATGCCGCCAAATGATAGTGTCTGTTATGGTCAGAGTGAATGAAAGCAATTCATTATTTGCCTGGTAATTTTAAGAGAGAAAGACACTTTTAATTGGCCAAGAGAAAACAAAACATAGTCCTTTCAGGCTTAGGGAAAGCAAGATTTCTGTCTCCACCATCACATCCTGGAAGGCTCCAGAAGCTGAATGTCCTTGCTTTCCCAGTGGCCTTCACCTTTTGCTCCTAGCACGACAGATTTTATGGCTAATTTCCGGCAATTTATCCTGGCAGTTTGAGGAGGAATTCCTTTGGGAATAATATGCATAATTTGCATAAATCATTCTGATAGCATGTATATCAGCATGTAGCTCCTGTCTAGGGCTGCATCTCTCACTTTGTAATCAAAACTGACTATTTTTCCACCAGCGTGTATGGGCGCTGTTATATGTGACTTGATTCCTTCTAATCATCAGTGTGAAAAATAGCCTAAAATAGGGTTTCATTTGCACGTAATAATCCATTTGTGTCTGCATTTATGTTCTCTGATATCAAATAAGCCTTCTCTAAGTGTTCACCAAGGCACTGTAACTGCTGCACCCAAAAGGTTAGTTTATTAGAGGCAGTAGCTACCCAGTGTAGATGCCTCTGAAAAAAAAATAATAACAAACGTTCTTTCACTAAAAATTAAATCTGGTGCAGCATGCATAGCAAATAAAGTGGCCCTGGATGCTTTCTTGCAGGAGGTTTTTCCTTAAGCATGCATTTGTCTAAAGAAATGAGGCTGCGGTCAGCTTTGTGTGGCCAGCGCCGTGATTCAATGTGACGTACAGTGAGTCTGTGCATATTCTTTTGGACTGCCTTCGTTACTATAATCAGGCAGAGTCAAATCGGCTTGTTGGTGACGAAGCCAGAAAAGAACCCTGGTTCCAGAAGATGGCCTCTACTGCGGATAGCCACAAGGCACCTGACACGATAGATTTCAACTGGCAGCGCTCTGGCAACAAAACTTTACGTGGTACAAAGAAAGGGTCCAGCCTCCGCTCCCAGACTGTCTTCAACCCGCGGAAAATGAGCCTGGTAACTCCACACCAGTTCACCATTTGGAAGCGGTGGCAACATACGTAGCGACACCAGAAATCAAATGAGGAAGGGGGAAGGAGAGGGGAAAAAAAAAAACAAACAAAAGAAAAATAATTATTGAAGCGCCGCTGCGAACTAGCAGGTTTACATTTAACCGCCCAAGCGATGCGGTCACATCCTATCGGCGGACATCCTCCCAGAAAGCGCGGCAGTCCCTGCCCGCTGCCGGATCCCAAATGACAATTGGGCAGCATATCTTATGCAGAAGTTAATCACAATAATGGAGCACAAAGTGTGGCTTAGCGGTCAGATCGTAAATGACAAATCTGTTTTACCTTCCAGTACCAGTTATGTGTGGAAGGCGAGCTTGGCTCTCGCTCTGAGCGATCATGCCGATAATCATTAGATGACAAAAGTAATGAGTCACATTATGATCAACAAAGGAGAATGGAGCTGATATGGCTTTGCAGGCTCACATTAAAAAAATAGACAGTCAGCTTTCCACAAGCGCCGGAGCTATACGTTGAGAGGAATGACAACCGCACAATAAAACTGCAGCCTTTACTTGCAGTTGTCATAGTTCAGCAGACACCAGCCATCGCCGCTGACAGACCAGCTGGGTAGCTTGGGAGGCCTTCCATTCTGCACCGTGAGGTACAGTAAATTATCCAGCACGGTAGAGCAACATCTGTTTCTGTGCTTGTGCCGAACAAACAAGGCAATTTAAAGCATACCAAGGGATAACCAAGCAGCAAATACACATGACCCTCATTTCCCTCCCCCCCCACCCCCCCTTCTTACACACACGAGAAGCTAAACTTCACTGTGCGAGCGCTACATAAAGAAGCCAGGCTGTTGTTTGATAAGGTGTTGTCAGAGAGATTTTACATATTTTCTAGAGGGAAAGGGGAGGGGGGAGAGAGAGAGATATCTCTCATAGTATTGTTATTCTTAGAATCCTCCCACTTCTCTCTTCGTTTCTCTTATACTAAAGCTAGCACTCAGCTTCCAATTCATTCTAGATTTTTTTTTTTAAAAAACTGTTTCAATATACTTATAAATATTCAGTCTTTAAACCCTAATTTGCTATACTTAGTTCACATGCCTTCAAGCATTTGTCTTCCAATTTCCACTGAATAAATGCGTACTAATGAGAAATAGAGCAAGCTGCTGAGGCAAAGCTGGGTGACTTGAGCCTGGCCTGCCACCAGCTTGTGATAGGCAGGCAAATTGAGTTAAAATGAAAAGTCTTGTCAGCTGAAATACAACATGGTAGCCAAACAGCAAGCTGTCAATCATCCAGCCAAAACAAGGGACTGCAGGTAATAAAAGGTCATTGCGAATCATAAGTGCATTTGGCTTTCGTAGGCAAGTTAATTTTAATTAAACATGATCTCTATCTGTAAATGTTTTATAAAACTTATTGTGCATAATGGATTGTTAATTTTACACTAACGCATAGCAGGTAATAGGGTACTATAATTATTAGAGTGTATTGTAGGAAAATAGCTATCGAGTATGCAAATATTTGGGGGGGGTCATTTACCCACAGGCATCACGGTGTGCCAACACAAATGATGATCTGAAACAAGTACATTTGCATCTTACTAAGAACTAAATGGTACTGCCCAGCCCATTCCAGGAAAATATATTCATTTCTCGCAATCCAACCAACAATTTTCATGCTTAGCATTTGTGTCCATATTAGCTGTTTTTGGGTTCCTACCCTTTCCGGTGTATGAAACATTTTTTCAAGCTGTGCTCTTTTTGCAGGAAATATCTGGGATTCAGCAATGACCTGGGGCAAGAATACTTCACCACATAAATGAATGGACCGATATTAAACAAACGAACTGACTAAACATGCCCAGCATTAAACATGCACTAAGTATATCTCTGCTTTACCCTTTGCATTTCCATTATAACCATAAAAACCGACAGACCATTCTCATGTGTCGTTTACCATATTAGAGCTCCGTTGTGAGCCATAAGGACTAATAATGTATGTTACTCTGCGCACGCAAATACACGCATTTGGGTTTCGGGAAAAGTCTGATGTAGACAAAACAAAGTATGCTGCCCCAGAAATGCCATCGGGAAAAAAAATAATCAGGGCAAAAATTTGCTAGTTTTGTTGTGGGTTGAAAGCCTTTTTTTTTTTTTTAAATTATAAAAAAATCACATACCTGTCCTTTGAATTTGGAAGTAAATCAGGCCATGTTGTTCCCTAGACCCAAAGAATCTGACCATAATAAAAACATTGCTTCCTGAGAAAGGCTTTTTAGCAATACTTGCTTGCTCTCCATAGCATGAGGAATCCAAAAAAAGGCTCTTGTTACAGTAGGCCAAAAAGAGGACGGAGAATCAGAGCGCTTAAAACAGGAGAATGAGATGACAAGGTGATGAGCGTACAAGAATCCCACCTGGTCTGCCTTACTCGAGAGCAGGGACACGAATCCTGTGCTGGCCCACAACCTCCCTGCGATGTGGGGATTTTTGGCACGCAAGCAATGCAAACTGGGACCTTTGTTCCTCCCACACATTTATTAACAAAACATCCTTTTCCACTGAAGCATGAATTTAATTCTCTTATGGTACAGATTTTTTTTCTATATTACTACTTTATGGGACAGTATCCAGCCCTTTATGACTTAAGTGCCAGGAGAATTGAAATCTAGCTTCTGTTCATATCACATTACGTTTAACGCGATTATAAAATTTAACAAAAGTGTTACAAGAATACTACAAAGTAGGATGTGGCACTTTCCCCTCAACACATAAATCAAACGTTACCAAGGTACTTCAACATTGCAAGGAGCAGCAGAGGAATGACACAGTTAATGTTTTAAACCGTTCATACCATTTTGCACCAGATGGTTTTAGTGAAGTACATGCTTTTATTTTCTTTATTCCTTCCCTTCTGGGGTGCTTTTGGTTTTCCTCTTTTTTTTTTTTTCCTTGGCATTCCTATCTCTGTCTCCAAATACAAAATAAATTATCTCTTACTCTTCTTGATGCTCAGTAACTTTCCTTTTCTATTATGCGAATAGCAATTTTACTTGTGATGCGATGCAATTTTACTTGTGGTCCTTAAAAGTACATTAAATGCTTAGAATGTCATGTTATTCTTCAGAAGGGTCCTTGTCTTCCGACATCTCCCCTACTTCAAAAGCATCCTCCATCAGTTAGAGATAAACCTGCACCAAAACAGCTGTGACTCCAGATGAAACCAGCTTACTCGACTCACGCTATATAAGATTAACACTAATGATCTAACAAAAAGTAACTGGATCAAATTTGATTTTATGTTTGTACTATGAGAAACAATTCAAGTTTGAACACAGGTTCTTGAGACGTGCCACATTGGATGGTCCTGGAGAAGGCAGCTACTACTGAGATCCAAACCAGGCTCAGAGACTGCTCTGCTCCACCACCACCCTGTCTTGACACAGCTTCTTTTAAGAGTGGAACACCAGTTCAGGCCATGAGCTACCAAAACATAAAGTCATGAGCTCAGTTTCAACAGGGGACTGTTTTCAGTATTTAAAGAGGGAATATTGAACCTCTGTGCTTTTGTATCCTGCAAACACTGCCTAAGGAGACTTTCAGGTGCTTAAAGGTTGGGCTCCTACCGACTACACCCTTTCTCCTCCCTTGGACTAATTTTAGCATTTATCTTGCCGGTGCCTGCTCACTGGCAAATGAAGTGAAACCGTCAGCTGATGCTCTGAAGGCCTATCCAGCTCCTGGATCAAACACCTTCTCACGGCGACTGGCAAGGGTCTCCCTCTGAAACACCGATCTAGAATTGGAAGCTCTGTATCGCACTTAAAGCTCCCTTATTTTGAGTCAAGGTACTTCGGTCAATACACGAAACGCCGTCTCTACTCTGTAAAGCTTTACCTTCTTAGATTTTGTTCAGAGGCATCGCTCAAGTGAAGCTCGCTTTGGAAGTCTTTTTGTTTCGTTAAAGAGAGAGAAAGAAAGAAACCGCTTGTGCAAAAATTACATTTGCAGTTTAAATACATTATCCCACTTTAATTTCAGAAAAGGGTCTTTCTTGGCAGTACCACACAGAAGTATTTGAAATGCATTAACACTTCGGCAGATGCTCAGAATCAAACAACTTAATAGGCATCAACTTTTTTTCAAATAATTGCAAAGCTTCGATTTAGCCTTTTGCATACCTTGCATAGCTAATTACCTAGGCTTTAATGTTTACATGCAATGAGAGTATCTACAGCTATAAACTACATAATTTATAATTGATGTAAATGGGTGTTATTATGTCAATTAGGCAGCTGTGTCCTCCACCTTCTCAGTAAACAGAAATGAGTGATAAACCGAGTTTGCCGGGAGAGCCCCTCTTTTCTTCCTAACGGATAAAAACAAATTACCTAGGTAGACCAGGTTGTCCAATTGTTCTCTGGTGAGGTGGATGTTATACGTGGGCCCTCTCTTTTGACCTGTTGACTGCAGCAAATGGTCAATCTCGTCACGCACCGCTGCAAGAGCTTCTGGGTGCCGCAGAAGATAATACATGGCCCAGAATGTAGCTGGAATCGTGTTTCCCACAGAGGCCCACAGGAAGGCAAAATGATGTGCTGGGAGAAAATAAGTGAAAAGGAAGATTAATAGCGTTTATTACACTGATTAGATTTGCAGTGTGCTAATTAAAAGATGTTAGGACACAGACCCAGCCAAGGATCAGTGAATGCTAATGAGGACCAATAGGCTTCTGAAGTCTAATTTTCTGCTTAATGAGAATAGTTTGAAATGTAATGTCGGGGGGGTGGGGGGAATAAGGGGAGGAAATGCAGCTCAGTTATAATCTTTCTCATTATCACCATTAAGTATCTTGTTTTACCACCTCAGCACAAAAAAAAAATCAATTATCATAGAGGGTTGTTTCAGAGTAAAACATTTTATCATTAGCCAGTTAGAAAGAACATAAAAAAATTTCAAGGTCGCCATTTTGCCTTTTTATTTCAAAGGTCTATAGTAAATTATTTTATTTTAGACAAGCAATCATTCATAAGTTTCCTACCTGCTTTGTCATAATCTCCAAGCAGCTCATATTTCTCAAATATATCTTGTCTGGCTTGGACCACTTTTGACCCTCCCAGCCATTTTGTCATGTTCTGAAGTAAAAAATGATGTATAAGCTCCTTCCGAACCTTCTTGGTAGCTCCTAGCAACTCAATCGGTATGTTTGCAGCTAAATAGGGAAAGCTGGCATCAAACTTGATAAATTTGTCTCTGATTTCACTAATAACTTTGTGGCCATCTGCAGCAGGAACTCTTCCATATAGTGTTACAAAACTGGCTTCAAACATTACAGAGCAGCAGAATTTGTACATTTTTTCTGTTTCCCAATCTGTTGCTTGTGAGCATTTCCATTCAAATATATCCTGGAGATTTTTCATCATGTGGTCAGAAATGATATCCAAAGGCTTGCCTTGTAGATACTGGTAGATTCTGTGCAGGTTTTCCTTGAGATCAGGGAATTTTCCTTTCGACAAGGCTGGGTAGTCAAAAGTTTTGGAAGCCATTTTATCAGCAAATTCATAAAATTCAAGTTGCTTGCTGTTTCGGATGACATAGACATACTGAAAGGGGTCCATGATAAAGGTAATATATCTACCTGAATAGAAGAAAAGAAAAAAATAGAGACACGCGTACTTTTATAATCTGGTGATACTTTCACAAGTAAAGAAGAAAATAAACCCAGCCAATGTCTGGAAGAAAAACACGCAGAAAATCCCTAAAGCAAAGATCTGTGAAGAAATATGCAAAGCCAAAAAAAAAAAAAGAAAAAGAAAAAAGGAAGATGCAACAAGTTTTATTGAGATTCTCTTTGTCAGGATGCAGATTTCACCTGCGTACACTTTTATGGCTCTTCTAAAACCAGCGTGAAGCCATTTCTATGTAGACTGAGCTATTGGTTTTGCCAACAGTAGGGCATGACCTGCAATTGTGGCACTGGAATAAATCCTTTACTACTCTGGTATAATTCATGAAAATACAATGTGAAGTCGCAGCAGCATTTGAAAATTGTAGTTTTTTAGCAGAAAGGGAGAAACACACACACAAACTCACCTACACGGAGGAAAGTGAATGCGGGGGGCTGGAGTGGAAAACATGCCACCTAGGCAGCTTTGCTTCGAGCAGATGACACAGAGTCTCAGAATCTGCTGGCTGCGGCTTTAACTGCACACTGCAAGCCTCCAGCTTTCAAAGTCTCTCTCACATCTGCTTTTTTCCTGAAGTTTTGCTAACTTTTTTTTTAAGAATGTGCTCAGTATCCATAAAATGACTCCTTTGAGATTTGATTTTGAAGCCATAGGTTACAATGGAGCTGGCTACCATGTTTAACATGGGTGCCATTGGGGGGTACACACTGTCCCAGCGCTATCGTGCATTGTGCCAGAGCGCACCAACAACTTCCTACCCTTCCTGATGTGCTCAGTGAGGTGACACAGCCGTGCCTTCAGCGGCTTGTACAGAGGAACAGGGCTGCATCAAGTCTGATGCTTTTTCAAGTTGCCCATGCCAGAAAACACCCTGCAATTTCTCCCTAAACTTTAAGTCAACTACTAAAAAAGCGCATTTTGGTGAGCTATCATGAATCAAAATGCTAATGCTCCCAAAGCTCAATTAAATCTTAACTCCTCATAGACAATTCCCATGTTAAGTCTTAATTTAAGAATTCCCCATCCTTTACTTGAACGGAGAGGTGCATTAGGGAAAAAGGGTACCCATTAAAATGTACACATCCTCTGTGAAATATCCTAGCTATAAACTCAGGAAAATAGCAGAGCTTCCAGCACTTACAGTCTAATTCTGTCTCACTAAAGGGACAAATCCCCTTTGATTTTAATGGGAACACTACATGCTTAACTGAGGACCAAATTTGGCTCTGTGACAGATGTCCTGAGATAAAGTAGTCACTACCACTAAAAATGTCAAGAAGTATCCATGGTTACCATATAGTGATATTTGAGTTATCATAGCTATTCCGTATTCTGATTTGTATATACACACAGTGCTCTATGGTAAATCTGGGTGTGCTCTGGACTTCCTTTGCAATTACCAGATGCCATAATTTCCGTCCCAATTACATCCACTGCAATCCCAGTGAACCAGTAAGGAAACCTAAGGGACAAACTGAGACAGAATTTGACCCCCTTTTTTTGTCAATGGTGTGTGAAGGTTTTTAAGGTACTCATAGAGTTTGCTTAACTGTAACACAACAAGCCATAGATGTAAATTAATTTTTAAAGAATAAAAATACCGAGAAACCAGAATGGAAAGGAGATCTTCAATTCCCAGTCCTCTTTTCTGACCATTTCTTCCTTCCCAGACCACAGAGGCCAGCAGGAATTTTCAGTCTCGACCTCTGCAGGATCTTTGTTAGGAGCCCTAGAATTGTTCTCTCTTTCCAGCTTTCACCCACTGTCATGCTCTTTATTGAGGCTACCATCTTTGCGATCAAAGCTTGGAAAGAATGCCCATTGGAGCATTTTTTAATAAATAGATTTGGAGTGTTATTAACCCTAAAGATGAAAGCTGGCTTCCTAACTTTGCGTTTACAGGGTAAACAATTTAAGTTAAGATTTTTAATTAATATTAATTTAAACCATCTGTCCACCATCTGCTTATTTCTGATGCAAAATATGAGTTTCTTTGTGATCTTTAATCAGACACTTAGCAAACGCACATCAATTCTTATCATTTTTAAGTAAGAAAATGATTTTCAGCAAATGAGTTTTCAGACAAACAAACTATTTTAGCAATAATTTTAAATCAAAAGTCACTCAACACTAGCACATACTTTGAAAAAAAATCTCTGAGAAACAGAATATTGCAGATCCTGATTTTTATTATTCTCATCAGGTTCCTGGTAGCAAAAAGTAAATATGTACCAAAATATAATTCGTTTTGTAGAATCACTTCAGGCTCCAGACCACATCACTGCAAGCCAACAATATATAAAAATACATAAACCGAAATACTTTTGTTACCGCATTTAGTAAAGGTCTATATAGTTAGAAAAGTGGAACCCCTCTATAACAAAGGCAGCTTGTTTACATACCTCATTGAGAATCTAATTTTAGATCTCTTAATTAGAAAAAGACTAAAATCTAGGGCTAATTAACGGCAGTTAGAAAGTTGTTGTTGTGAGAGTGGGTATGGGAGCCTTTAGCAATTACAGTCATACTCGCACACAGATGCACTGCGCGGCTACACCGGTTACCCCAGTCTCTTCCATACAGGAACAGATTGCTAATTACAAAACCGTGCCCCAACACCTCCTCTACCCTGAGCAGCAAACATCCGAACTGGAACAAACTTTCTCACCTCAAGTTATGATTTTATATTTTGTGAGTGTCAATATGGTCCTCAATTTTGCTTTTTAAATCCTGCCGTTTTCCCTGATGATGTCTCTTCCCACTTATTGTCCCTGGTGGTGTCAGAGACCAACAAATGCCAATCTTTCCTAAAGTTTCCAGTTATTGTTTGGTATTTTAAAATGCAGCTTCCTCCCTCCCCTCCCATGCCTTTCTATTGCAGTTAATGCCAAGATCCACCTCTTAAAAATAGCCTTTTCTCCAACTGAACAAAAATTTTGATGTTCATGAGTTTCCATCAGAATACTGGTGAAGGTAAATGCCAGATCAGCCAAAAGTGGAGGCGTATCACATTCTCCACAAATCAGGAAGCCTTAAATATTGAAGGTATTTATATAGAAACCGCTGGGGACCAAGCCTTTCCTTGTCAGATTGTAAAAAAAAATCCTTCAACACAAAACACTATGTAGACATGTCCACACAGAAATGTCACACTCCAAATCCCAGTAGGTTAAGTCACTGAGCTATTTTATTTAGTACCGTAGAAATGAATAAAAATAAGAGATGTATACTTGTTTCTGTTAAAAGCCCTCTGACTTTTTTTAAAACGTGGCTACAGAGAATTCATACTTCCCCATCCAGTCCTTCAGTCTGCATTACACCCGTGCTGCAAATAGCTTGGTTATATCTCCCTTTAGTTTATACAGTCTCCCAGAAATAGAAGATTGATGTGGAAAATATGAAAATTGTCAACTTTGGTAAATCTGAGCACAGAAGCCAGTATTTGTATGATAGTTAAGAAATTACTCTAATAATGCATTCTGGAGCTTTTTAATGCTAATGATGAAAGACAAGCATTTCAGATGGCATCTAATGATGGATGTTGTTTCGGTAATGCTTGCAGCGGGCTTCAGCTTGGTAAGGAGTTAATGTAAATTACCTTTTGCCTAAGACAGAAAAATGTGGTATGTTACTGTAGGTGTACTGTGATTTAAAAGAAAAGAATGACTTTGCAGCGGTATTCAAAAAAGGCAAGTGTCCTTAGTAAAAAAACCTAAGATTATTTTATTAAAAGTTGAGTTAGTCTCAGAGAGTGTTGTAAGGTTCGGTAACATTCCTAATAACTTGTCAAGAAAAGGAGACAAAGTTTAATCCCGAGAAACAGTGACAAAACTGTTTCTAGCTCTTTAAGTTCTTACCTAGCCGTCTGCCTGTGCTGCTGACCCTTAACAAGCAGAGAGGTTGGCTTGGCAAGTACGATCATTTCAACACAACAGACTCTCTCTCTGTCTCTCTCTCTCTCTTTCCCCTCCTTATTCTTTTCTTTTCCCTTTTTTTCCCCCCCCTGAAGACTATCGCATTTACGTAATCGTCCTCTTATTAGGGAGATTCTGCTGAACTGCTGACAATGATGTACAGTGGTGCTTCGCCGGCGTGACGTTTGGGGAAAACGATTCTGCTGCACCACCACACAAAACCAATTAGAGAACTATTTTCTGCGACAGGTCAGGAATTTACATTGTTTCTCATAGAAAGATGTGCTTTTTAATTTCTTTATTAAGATGACATCCATGTCCCTTGCGACTTTTAGGGATGACAATCATTTGCTCATCACATGGGAAAGTACAATCAGCGAAATCGCATTACCGGTACGGGGCAACGCCAGAAACTCCAAGCATCGTTCCGCATTTTCCAAATGAACTAGTTTGAGAACCAATAATTAGAACAATATATATTGATAGAAATTTTTGACAGGACCTTTAGACACCCACCAGGGGGGTAAAGTAATGATAGTCCATATAGAGCAGGCTACGCTATGTCTGCCGAACATATAAACATCATCTTTGTCAAATCAGTAAGACATATAGAAATCCTGTACGTCTTCAGATCAGGACATGGTCAGAGGTACTAACTAGCTTCGGCTTCTTCCTTGACTTGTGGATGACAAGATGTTTCTCTTTCGTGAAGTCCTGACGGTCAGTATATTTATACCGAAAAGAGAGAACTTAAAGTGGTATCTCTGATATGACAAATTCACAAAATCAAAGATTTCTCTGCATAAGGCTGAAATGACACCCGGAACCCACTCCATTTACCTCAGTCTCTATCAAGGAAGGTTTCCTCAAAATACCTGAACACAGGGAGATAAGCTGAAACGGAATTTTGTTTACCATGCAAATAGAAATACGTGAAACTAAATTACACTCATAGATTGCTTAAACACGCAAATCTCTAAACATAGTCTTGCATAAAATCATAAAAAGGTGAAAGAGAAATAAATACTTGATTAAACACATTAAGGATTCTGAAGTATGACTGTATCTGGTTTTATGAATATAGTAAGGTAGTCTCTGAATTACAATTATTAATCTGTATTCGTAAGAAGACACAACTGTATATATAGTGTGAATGTACATTAGCAATAAAAAGATCGTTTCAATAAAAGTTGGTCTTGTATTTTGTCAAACTCACTTTCAAAATGGAAAAAAATATAAGCATACCAGTTTCCAAAGAAAAAAACCTAAATGAATAAAAAAATAACACATTTAATAGCAGTAAAAATGCTCTTCTAAAGGAAAAAAAGAACAGATTTGGTAAGAGAAAGAAAAATTGTATTAATTAAACATACAGCTTGCAATTTAATTAATTGACTTTTGAAGAAAAAAATTATTTTTATTGCAAATATTACTTATATGGAAATATAAAGCTAACGCTACTGCCATGAAATTACAAAGCAAACTTTATACTTACACTTTACGTTTTTATTTGAAACTCCCTACAGATGCAGGCATAGCTAAAACCAAGAGAGACTTAACTCTGAAGTTGATCATTTGAACAAGGATATCAGCATGTAAAGGGGCAAAAGATCCATTACATCCACCCACACTAATAAGAGTTTGCCTTTTTCTGAACAGAGGAAAATACTGAATTTTAAATTGATTTTAGTAAAAAGTACATATCTCTCTGTGTGTATATATATATGTGAATTTATATATTTAAGTTTCATTCAAGATTCCAGTTTCATTCTACGTTTTTCTTGTACAGCTCAGCGTCTGTGTGAACTCACTCAAACGTTTGTATTTGAGCCTGTGTAGTAATACAGCTATAAATACAGAAAGCAGCAAGGTTATATCATACTTTATTATATTGTTATTTTCAGCAAGCATGATCAGAGTAAGAGGCTGGCAACGGGAAGTTTCTGTGTTCCAGTCCTGATTGTATCACTGAGTCAATGTGTCATTCATTCCCTTGTGTTCCTGTCAACCAGTTGTAAAATGTGTGAGAACATATTCTGCACTTTTTTTCTTAAGTGTTTTCTAAATTTAATCTGATATTTTTCTGTGCGGTGTCAAGATTATGTTAGTTCTCTCTTCTTCAGGAAAAAAAACCCCAACACAATACACAATTAAACGTGCCGGCAAAATCTATGTTCATACATTACATGCCTGCAAATTCTATTATGCATATATACCTATAGCTGTATAGAAATCCCCATGCTCATAATTATGTCCTATGGATACTTATTATGCATACAATACAAGTGAATTTAAGTAGTTTTTATTGGCCTATGCTATACAAAAATGCTTTTGGTTAAGGAAGATTCTAAACTAAACATTTGAATTAGTATTTAACTTCACTGATGGAAAAAAATCAAGAGAAATACCAAAATATTTCTCACCAGCAATATATACAGTGAAAATATCTCCAAGTTTCTTTTGCTGATCCAGTAAGAATTTGAAAGCATCTTTTCTAAAAATCAAAGCCTTCCCAAGGTAAGGAATCCAGCCATTTATTAGCGGGGGCTCTCCAGTCTTCCTGTTAAAAACAGAAAAAAAAGAAATAATCAGGAATTAACTTTGGCATGAGAGCAACTCATCTTTTATCTATTTATATATTACACCTAGACCCACCGTCTACATATATAATTCTTGCAATGTATAATATGTTGTACAGAAAGTTCTTCAGATATGATGGCAGGTTAAATCTAATCACACCTCTGAGCACAGAAGGCTCTGTGTGGTGATTAGGAAAAATAAGTGAGAGAAATTGAAAAGCATTTAACTACGGGTCGTCCAGTTATTACCGTCAAGTTACGAACAGAGAAAAATGACATTCGGTAGAAAATCTCCCAGCAAAGAGTCCTCTCATTTTCAATATTTGGCGTGTCAGAGGAAGATGTATCGGAAGGCAATTATGACAGATTTAGGTAAATAGGACGCCGACATACCACACAAACCAACTAGCTTTACAGATAACATTTTAAGAATTTCAGTTTACCAGCACACAGATGAGCTCCCAGTCTAACCAAATATCTTTAAAATACAGAATAATAAGAGAGGGCGAACATTTACCATAATAAATCTTACTCTCCCTATATTTATAGTCTTCTAAGCTAGGAACGTGTATGAACAGTTTAAGACGAAATTCTAGATAACGATATTTGCATCGCAGTCTAAAAAAGCAGCCATGGTGTGTTAGTTATGTTTAGGCAATAGTACAAAATACCTTTTAAGAATCTAACAAGTTACATTTTTCTTTAAAAAGGAAAAAAGGTCCCCACACTGTCCTATTCCTGACTGCAAGTAAATGTCTTTCCTTCGTGCTGGTCTTTAGTTGCTGAATCTGATTTACAACAAAGAAACATAAAGCGTGCTTGCTCTGGAAAGGATTAAAACAAATATTCACGAACAACTCTGCTGCTACATCCCATCTGTGAAGGTGACTTATACTACATGCAGAACAACTCATTCTGATTAAACACAAGATATTTACTAGCTTGGATCTAATCAAAGATCAAGGGATCACAAGCTTTACTACTATCATACACAGCCTGGATTTTTATGTAGCTGGATTAACCCTATCATAGTCACATTCTCCCTTGAACTGCTGTAACAGGAATGAAAAAAAAAAGGTCAGCATGATATGCTGCGTTTAAAATTTTTGTTTTCTTAATTAAAACTTTCTGACCAGGAAATTGCAAGGGATTTGATCTCTGACTTTAAAAAGTTGCTATAAATTTAATTTACAGATAAACAGATGTGGCCAAACCCAGTTGCATATCTCAATCTCTTTCTGTTTAACTGACTACTAATTCTGAACGTTAGTTTTCCAGAACATCCTTTTGTCCTCTCGAAAAGTAGTAAACCTTCTGATCCAAACCTGACAATGTCACAGCTGACACTTTTGCCCTCAGTTTTGTGGCTTGGGGTTATTTTTGTTTGTTTTGTGATTTTTTTTTTTTATTGTGGAGAAGGTGGAGCACCTTTTTTTTTCAATACCTCCCATAAACCACTGCATTATCCATCTTCTAGCGGTCAACCACCACCACTATTTACTTAAGTGGTCCACAAAACTTTGTAATGGTTAATTCTGTATTAAGTGAATACAAGAAAAGAACTAATCTGAGATTACATGAGAGGGATCACCAGCCCTGTAAACATAACAGCCCACTCGATACCCTCAATTATCCTCTCCAAGCCCATAAAGAATCTGGATGATTTACCCAGTTTTTTCCCTCCCAGACTATTAAGTCCCAAGAGCAGCCTCCTTTCCCTTCCCGGGCTGGACACTGCATCCCGTAAGTAGCATCCTGACAAATATTTAGATAGGCTTTTTGTCATCTTCTAATTGAATGCATCTAATTTCACCCTCCACGTTCTGTCATTCGGTCAGAAGCTGTATTCTTCACAAGCTCTCCGCCGGGTAAAAAGGAGGCAGCTCAGAAATCCAGGGGAAAATTAACTTAATGCTCCAAGTCTGCGGGATCACATCAGGGAGACATTTTGCCATCGCAAAGACGTGAGGGTCATCGTTCGCTTCAGACATGTTTAGCTCAGCAGCAATAAGCTTAACACTGTTAAACACCGTGTCAAGGCTACGCGGCTTTCCGAGGGAAATATAACACCAGTTCAACTTACGACCCACGGCAGACTGATAACAGAAATGTGTCTTCATTTCTAGCTTTCCTTCTCTTTGGAAGATGGAGGTCATCTTCATGACTTATAGATGTCTGCCAACGCACAGCCAAGAAAAGAGCCCCGCGGATATTTTAGTGCCTCCCAAAATACAATGCTTGGCTGCACAAACTTTTAAGCAGCGCAGTGCAGCTGACCTCGGCTTCCTTCAGGACTCTCTACCGCATTCCGGCTACCTCCAGAACTTCCCATCGCCTTCAGATGCTACCCTGAAGCATTAAGAAAGCCCACAGAAACTTTTCACGGTTAATTCATTTGTTGACAAACTTTAACTTTGGACTCACGCTTCACAGCTGTTGTAAAATTTGATAATTAGGCAAAATATTACAAATGTTGAAGTTAAATTTTTCTCATGATATAATACATATTTTTGTATCAAGGGTAAAATATGCTTAAGAAATATAAAAAAGCACCGTGAAGTGTTTTGATGGCAATTTAAGACCGCAACTTTTTTAATTGAAGCATTCAGAACATCATACCAGATTATGTTTTATTCAATCCTGATTTAACTGCTTAAATTCTAATTCTAAATTCCAATTCTAATTCTATTCTAAATTCTAAGTCATAGAATCATAGAATTCACTTAACACACCTCGTAATATTTCCAGGCCTTTTCGCTCCACGTTCCTTTGTTTTTTACAGATTGGGCTGGTTTTGCTTATATACAGGAATATCTTCACTTATCTGAGAAGTCTCTCTGAAGTCAGTAAGACCCAATGGACAAATTTCTCACATATGTGAGTGAATTCTACAAATAAAGCATCAGCAACATGTCCAATGCAATCTATAAGTAGACGGATCAGTTACAAAGTGGGGGGAAAGCAACACAGTTGTATCATCCATCATTGTTAAATGGATATTTTCAAATGGCATTATGCAAAAATCAGATGGCTACAAATACAGCCCGCAAATAGAAGGAACAGATTTTGATAACTGTAATTTTGCTTTGCTTTCACAGAGAAAAGATACTTCCTTGTTAGCAAGTAATAAAGTTGAAATGTCTACTCAATCAAAGAAGGAAAGTTTTGGAGTCTGTTTACAGTTTCGTTACGGGAGATTTTTCAGCTCACCCAAAACACCGAAGTCACTGACTCAGGTGTGATTATTTAGCTGCTGCGGTAAGGCACTATTAAAAAATGTGGATGTTGTACCTCTGTCTCACATATGCTAAGCAGCAGTGATGACACAAAGCAGGAGTAAAATTGGCTGCAACACAAATTATGTGAAAAATAGACTAGAAATATATTTTTTAAATTCAACATCTCTAAACAGTCTGTTTTCAATTAGTGAAAGAGAATTATTTGGGAGACCCAAACAAGGTAATTTATTAAGCTCTCTACATGAACATTTTTTTTTTTTTTTAAATTGTAAAGAAAATACCCTAAAGATTCACAAACAAATAGACTTTGTGAACATTATCTCTCATAGAAATATTGTTGCTTTATAAAAGCACACAAGACTATTCTTTTGCTCGTTACACCACTTCAGCTCCTCTGCAGTGCACGGCATAGGATCAGTGCAAATGAGAGGAGAATCCTTCTCATTTCACTGGTTATTTGTATTCCAAAGGAGCAGATGCCTTCCAAATTATGCAAAAATCCACAGCGCAACTCGTAGTATAGCAGATGAACAGGTTAATTTTTCTCTTTGCACATAATAAATCATAAGTGCTTTAACACCCATAGTCGCATTTCATGAACATAAACCTTCTGTTTAATAATGTCTGTTTACAACTAGAATCAGACATACAGTAATCTCTTGCCTGGGATAAACATTAATCCAGATCTGTCTAGAAAAATTATACAATTCATTACCATAAGTAATCTCTATTGTGCCCTGTGCTTAACCTTCATCTTTTTTTTTTCCCGTCCTATAATCTTGCAAATCCACCGGTGGTGTATGATTGGCATCTGGTGTTAACGCAGCCTTCACTGCACACAGCACAGCTGAAAAAGCCCGACATGAGCACGTCACTCGGCAGGGTACCGCCGGTTCAGCTGACCACCTCTCAGCAACTTTCACCAAAAGGGGAAAAAAAAAAACCCCACAAGCCAAGGAGAAAAAGGTCGAATAACATCGTTTGCCACAGATTAGCCATTTTAACTTTCCAAACCATAGCTACCATCCACAAAAATTAAAGGTATCGGTCTGATTTTCCCATGGCATCTCTGGTCAAACCATCACATACCACGTCCAAGCTGGAAGACACCGTGCCAGGGGACTTTAAGGAATGGAAATGGATGGGTACAGAAGTAGAACAAAAGCTATTATGAACATGTCAAAGCAGTTTGAGATTATTCACAGGCTCGATCACAATATTTAAGCAATGAGACATGACAGACAGTGTCTTTCCAGGGGCTTATGAACACTCTAACTATGAGGAAAAGAATGAGGCCAAAGGCTTCAACCCCCAGAAAGGTAATCCCCAGAAATGTGGTGTCTGGAGTGTCTTCTTGTATTACGAGAGAGAGAACACAGGAAACTTAGGACAGGAGAAAGCCAGTAAGTCTATCTTCCTATTTTTTTTTAATTTAGCAGTTACAGTTTTCCCCTAGACCTGCTCAGACCGTTAGGTGTTTTGTACCTATGAGGACAAAAAAATACTATCTTCCAAATATTTGTTCACAACACAATTTTTTGATACTTATAAAATTCTGCATGCCTTAGATAACCCATCTAGATTATCTGCCTCAGTGACCGTCCTGGAATTGTAAATCTTCCAGGTTGAACCCATGCAGTATGAAAAAGTATTCCCTGCAGAACAAGCCAGACGAAAGGTTTAGCAATATACAGTCTTCTACCTTTGAATTCTCAGCTTAAACACTTCCTACAGAGGTAAGGACCACATGCTGCTCCTCTCTGATCACTATTTGGAGGCTTACGCAGAGTAAATCGGGCCAAGTCTTGACAGAGAGATGCAGACACGGATTGACTCAGCGCAGAAGAAGAAACAAGAGCCCTGGCATGGAAAAAATCTCACGGCTGCCTCCACCTATACTTTCATCTAGGTGAAGCAATTTTCATGCTGCAGTACGGATAACCTCCTCTTTTTTATTAGGCTAAAGAGCACTTGTAAAAGAAAAGGAGAAAGACTCAGGAAAAAGTAGCAAATACACTTTTGAGCACAC
This sequence comes from Anarhynchus alexandrinus, assembly GCA_008711295.1. Classification (NCBI taxonomy): domain Eukaryota; kingdom Metazoa; phylum Chordata; class Aves; order Charadriiformes; family Charadriidae; genus Anarhynchus; species Anarhynchus alexandrinus. The sequence continues at coordinate 482,105 of VUYV01000188.1, read as the reverse complement.
CAAGGAGAGAAGAGTCTATCTGCGCTCCCAAAAAGAGCAGTACAGCAAAGACAGACTCTAGTGGTGATGTGAGACAAACTGGGAGAAATGCTGACGAAAACAAACCAATCAACCAGTGAATATAGTGATTTTTTTTCACAGAAAAATGCAAACCTTTTGTTGAAAGCTTTTCATGCCAAGAACTTCTGGGATTTTAATAAAAATATTTTTATTTTCTTTAAAAGCATACAAGCTTTTTGTGGCTATGAACTCTAAATTGTATTGTAATCGGTTCATCAAAGGAGCCTCTTCTTTTTTCCTCTCTTCTAGTAATTTCATTTGGGTCATCCCCAAATATAAAAAAAATACCAGTACTCAACAACTCATTCAGTAGCTCTGAAATATCGCTCTCTAGAAATAATATTCCTTTGCCATTTTTTAGGTTACATTATCTCAACAACTGCAAGTTCACATTGTACATATCACCTCTTCTATTACACTTCAAACCTCTGTATTGAAGGACACATCCACAAATTCGACGACTATTTGTATTGACTGGTTGGGACATTGCCTAAAAGGTGAAAAGGCAAGTAAATACCATTGTGGGAAAGTAATCTGAACAGTTTTAAAATGGAAACCCACTGAAAAAGCCCTTTTGGCTCAGGTTTTATCAGAGGCTGAAAATTCCCAGCAAGTCCTACACAAAATGTAAAGTTTCCTAACAGCCAGGATAGGAGTCGTGGTGAAGACAAGGCCTGGCCAATGCGACAATAATTCAGCAATATTAAAAATTAATATAAATTCAGTGCTTATGGCCCCGTCCTTGAAATCCTACTTTGTTTCTGCTCTGGGTGAGGTCAGTAAGAGCAGCAACAACTACTCAACACTTTCCATGATCAAGCCCAAGGTTATTTTATTACTTCTTACATTTGAGATCACTTGCCTACACCGTGGCTTTTTCCTTTCTTAATTCAGCTTTAATCAAAGAAAAATAGGCTAGGAAGGGATGATGAGAGGTTACTTATGCCATGTCTCGTATCCTAGGTAGGGTGCTGTGCACCAACATCTTCCCTCATATTTGTCTATGCTGTTCTTGAAGATGCTCAGTAACGGAATATCTATAGTCTCCCCAAGCAATCTGTCCTTATTATCAGAAAGTTTCTCCTCACATTTAGCCTTCATCTTCATGTTGTACCTGAAGTCCACTACTTCTCATTCTGCCTGTGAAGGATAAGAGAATAAATAATTCCCTTCACTTCTGCAGGAGCACTCAACGTATTTAAAGGTACCTATCATGTTCTCCCTTAGTCTTCTTTAGGCTAAACAACCTCAATTTCTTGCAGTATTTCCTCATAGCTATTTTCTAGACCTCTACATACTTATGTTACTCCCCTCTTGATTTGTTAAGGTTAGCCCACACCTTTCTCTACAGCAGTGTCCTGCATTGAGCTCAGTACAGCAATTACCTCTCCCATCTCGAGGGCGATGCGCTCGGCGCTGCCTCCCAGCACAACCTCGGCTTTCTTTGCAAAATCACCACCGTGTTGATAAAAACCCAGCTTGGGAAGCACTACAGCCCTCAGCCTTTTCCCAGAGAAAAGATCGTGGTCCTGTCCAGATGCTGTTGATTAGTCCTCTGTGTTTTCCAGTTCTCCATTAGGAACACTAATCCTTCCTTTGCAGGCTTGCAGCCGCTCCTTCTTTGGTATTATCCACAAACATAAACACTTTTTTTCCTGTATTCATGTGAGAAGGATGGGATCAGAATACGAAGTCCACCAGTATTTCCTTTTACCGTGATCACAACATATTTACGCTGCACCCTCACTGTCTTTAGCCAAGAGAACCCAACAACTCTCACCTAATATCCATCTCTTTCATAAGCCATTTCTGCACTTTAATATACTGCCTCGCTGCAACACATGTTAAAACTGTACGCAGTAAGTAGCTCATAGTAGGAAATCATATTAACCGTCTGGCCTAGAAATGACAAGTGAAGTGTGGATAAGAGTGTCAGCACTCCCCACAGAAATATATTCAAACAGGCAGAAATCATTCCTTACGTAATAAAGAGCAAACAAATAAATTCAGGAAATCTCAGAAACAGTGGTGGGACATTATCACGTTTAAAAAACCCTGGTAACAAGGAAAGAGAGGAGAATGTTCGATGGAAAGATATTGCTGCTTCTGTGTGCAGCAACTGTATTTTCTTTGGGTATGTAGTACATAATTTCAGAAGTAAAAAAAAAAAAATTTTAAAAATAAAATATTAAATAAAAAAAAAAAAATTTTAAAAATAAAATATTAAATAAAAAAAAAAAAATTTTAAAAATAAAATATTAAATAAAAAAAAAAAAATTTTAAAAATAAAATATTAAATAAAAAAAAAAAAATTTTAAAAATAAAATATTAAATAAAAAAAAAAAAATTTTAAAAATAAAATATTAAATAAAAAAAAAAAAATTTTAAAAATAAAATATTAAATAAAAAAAAAAAAATTTTAAAAATAAAATATTAAATAAAAAAAAAAAAATTTTAAAAATAAAATATTAAATAAAAAAAAAAAAATTTTAAAAATAAAATATTAAATAAAAAAAAAAAAATTTTAAAAATAAAATATTAAATAAAAAAAAAAAAATTTTAAAAATAAAATATTAAATAAAAAAAAAAAAATTGTAAAAATCAAATATTATATCCTATAAAAATGCATGAATGCTAAATAATGCAGGATGTTCATTAGAACAAAAAGGGTAATGAAAATAGACCCCTCATTTCATATAACTGAGCTGACCAGAAGTTTGGTACCTTGGTTAAGCTGGATATCTTTTAAGTTCTCTATAAGCGCTAGAGAGAAAAAGAGTGAAAAGGCTTTTTGGAAGTATTGGTCTCAGTTAACAATACAGATAGGTCAGAGTTGTTCACTTTGGTAGCAAAGAGAGGATGACTCCCCTACATTTCCCTAATTCTGTCATGTCTCTTCCCACATTTGTTTTTTTTACATCAGTTTTCCCGGACCACTCATTGACAAACTTTTTTCTCCTCCCCATGATCCCTCTGCATACTTCCACCCTGGCCACCCATCCCTCCTGGGGTGGCTCTGTGGACCTGCCACCACCATTCAGCCCCTTCGCTCACCCACTGTTAACTTCCTTCTCAAACCAAGCTCCTGCACAGATCCGGGGAGCCTCTGCGCTCATCTCCTGCAATATATTCTTAGTCCAAATATTGCCCACCTGCTTCCACTTCCAGTTCATCCTCAGTCAAAGCCCTTCTTGAATCCCGACCACCAGTGTCACCACTGCGGAGCAGATACATACTGTGTTGGCATAGAGAACGCGTAAGGCTGTTGGTGAGTCTTGCCCAGTTTCCCCACCATGCTCTCCTGCCTGCCCATACCCATCTGTTGTCTCCTGTCTTAGACGGAGAGAGGAACAGCCTTTCTACGGTGTATGTCTACGCTGCTCATTGCAAAACTGATCTTCATTTGTGAGATCGATTAGTAGCGATAAAATCACTCCCTCTCTCCATTTCCCCTTCCAGAGAATATTAGCCATTTTCAAGAAGCAGCACAATTCATTCAGAATGCGTGTGTGTACATGTATTTATGAACATAGATTACGTGTCTACAAGCATACTTATTTCTATATATGCACACACATATGCATATATGCAAACAGAGAGTAATTTCTCCATTGGAGAACTCGAGTGGGTGTTGCAATGTTTTTTTGTAATGGTAACACAAACATTTAGGTTTTGCAATATTTAGTTTTATTGCAGTAGACTTCTGATGCTATAACCATGGTGGTATTGTGAGTATCAGTACCACCCTTTTGACCTGAGTGCATTATATACCATTATAGGCCAACAACAGAATGCTGCAGAAAACCGCTCTCTCCCTCGCTCTGTCTACCACGCACAGGATTTTCAAATACCAGCAGCCCACTCCTGATTTACTGAGGTAATTAACTAGAGAAATGGGGCCACTTACTCTGTCTTAAAATCTGCATACACGTAGCTTTATATGAATAAAAAATTTTGCATTTAATCTTTAAAAAAGGACGCAACACAGCCATGAAGTCTTTAATTAACGAGTTCATGACTCCCACAGTTATGGCCATGCATTCCCCAAGTGGAAGCACAGCATCACATAGCGATCTGAAAGCAATTTCCCTCCTCTCCCCCGTGAGCTTCAGACATCAGACATTTCATGAACTGTATTACAGAATTAAGTCAGGACATACATGTTTTGCTCAAAAATGTATTGAAAAATTCCAAAGTATAGTCTGAACAGATGAATAAATACAAATATACCCCAGGTACCTTACTTAGTCCTCCTATTTGTAAATACGACTCAAAGTTGAAATGATATACTGAGAGAAGGTAACTAATCCTGTCACTAATGCATATATCGCAGTAAATCAGCAACCGAATATCGTACTCAGGCGAATGTTTCAAAAGCCTTAATGTTTGTAAGATGAACGGAGTATTAGTAGGTCTTCTTCCCTTTTAATAAATGATACATACTTGCTTCCCAGATCCTTGTTTTCTCTCTTTTCCTTCCAGTGCTACAAGTTTATTGCACGTGTTAAGAGAAACAGTCTTGTAACCGGACTCTCCATTACACACTCACTCTCTCCTGCTTCACCTCCTTCTGCCGCCAGCCTAGATTAACATCTCAGTTTCCCCACCTGAACTGATTTTACTTCTCTCAGCAGAGACTATAGGTGATTTATTTCAGCATCCGCACTCGTCCTCTTTTGCTCCTCACTAGTTGCAACAAGTCTCTCCTTTTCTTCCCTCTTCCTAGATGTGTTTCTATGCTCTTTCCTCAAATCCCTCCTCTTCTTCAAAAACTTCCCCACTCCGTTTTCCATGTCACTTGCACCCTTTCCCTCCTTCTCCTCTTCCCCTGAGCTCTGCTCTGGCTCTGACCCTGCCTGCAACAGCACACATGGCCCTTTTTCAAGCCAGACTTTCTCACAGTTCATACTTGGGTAAACCATAGAATCATAGAATGGTTTAGGTTGGAAGGGACCTTGAAGATCATCGAGTTCCAACCCCCCTGCCACAGGCAGGGACACCTCCCACTAGACCAGGTTGCTCAAAGCCCCATCCAGCCTGGCCTTGAACACCTCCAGGGATGGGGCCTCAACAACTTCTCTGGGCAACCTGTTCCAGTGCCTTACCACCCTTAAAGTGAAAAAATTCTTCCTAATATTTAATCTAAATCTCCCCTCTTCCAGTTTGGAGCCATTCCCCCTCGTCCTATCATCACACACCCTAGTAAAAAGTCCTTCCCCAGCTCTCCTGTAGGCCCCCTTTAGGTACTGGAAAGCTGCTATAAGAGCTCCCTCAAGCCTTCTCTTCTCCGGGTTGAAAAACCCCAACTGTCTCAGCCTTTCCTCACAGGAGAGGTGCTCCAGCCCTCGGATCATCTTCGTGGCCCTCCTCTGGACCCACTCCAACCAGTCCTTGTCCTTCATATGTTGGGGGCTCCAGAGCTGGACACAATATTCCAGGTGCAGTCTCACAAGAGCAGAATAGAGGGGCAGAATCACCTCCCTCGACCTGCTGGCCACACTTCTGATGCAGCCCAGGATACATTTGGCCTTCTGGGCTGTGATCGCACATTGCTGGCTCATGTTGAGCTTCTCGTCGATCAGCACACTCAGATCCTTCTCCTCAGTGCTGCTCTCGATCCATTCTTTGCCGAGCCTGTATTTGTGCTTGGGATTGCCAAGTCCCTGTCCCTGTCCCTACCTTAACATATTGCTACAATTAGGGAGCAACAAACCTGATTACTTGCAAATTCATTTTCCTTGGGCTGGATAGTGATACTTTGTACATTACCATGCATATGAGCAGCACCCTTCTATAATTCATGCTACACAGTATGTAAGAGCAGCCCAATGGAGTATCTAGTCTGAAGCGAGCGCTTATGAAGTGCAGTTTTTTACTGAGCATTCCTGGGTAGGACTAGCCTGAAAGTAGACCTCTCATTACGACGGAAATTCTGAAGTATTTAAAACATTTTTATTTTTAAAGTTTTTTTTTTAAAAATCTTAAATATTTTTCCCACAAAACAGCTGCTCCTCAATTTTATTTAGCAAATATCAGAATGAAGACAGTCTCAGCCATCTCAGCCCACAATGCCCACAGCTTTTCCTAGGATGCCAAAAGGACTGACGAGAGGGACGGTGGTGCCCTCTCCTCCTTGGGCGGGTTTGCGGAGCCGCCTGCAGCCCCCCGCAGCCCATGCAGCCCCGCTGTGAGCCGGGCGGTGGGTCGTGCGTCTGTCCTGGTTTGAGGTAAAACAGAACCAAGTTTCTTTTCAGTAATTTTACTTTCCAGCTAAGCCTCTTCTAACTAACTGAACTCTCTGAAATTAACGGCATGTTTTTCCTACTGTATCTGCTTCCAGACTGATAAGACCTGATTGATTGTTTATAATTTATACCAAGGCATGGTATGCAGAGAGGCTCTTGCTTATACTCATTGCTATAACACCCACGGGCAGCTCACTTCGTTATTTGCCCCGTTGGTGGGTCGGAAGCAGAAAAGCGTAGAGGGGTTGCACCTGCGGGAGGAGCGGACAGGACAGGTGACCCAAACCTGACCAACAGGGTATTCCATCCCATCTGCCTCATGCTCAGGATAAAAGCTGAGGGATCAAAGGGTCAGCACTCTTTCTTCAATGGCCGGTGTCTGAGGAGGACTCTGTCTATTCCTTTGATCCTGATCCATGCATTCCTGAATCCAGATCCGGAATTCAGTTCCCATCCATCACCGAGTCCAGTCTGGGACTTTCCCAGTGCCAGCAGTGACGTGATTGTCATCCTGGGACATTGATACGGTTTTGTATATATTGTATATATTTTATTATTTTCTTTTTATTATTTTATTTATATTTTCATTTAAGTAGCTCCGTTTCTTCTTAAACTCAGCAGCCTCTTTTCTCTCATCCTTCTCTCCTTGAAGGAAGATGCACTCCCTTTTCTGAAGGGGAGAGAAGTAAAAGAGAGCATCTGTCGTTCGTTTTAGTGGTCAGCCCAGCCCAAACCACGACAGAGACTCACAGACAATCTCTGCCCGACCTCCCCCTGGGGTGCTCTCATCTGCTTTTCCCTCTCCTGAGCCTAAAACTCTTCTGAGCCCGTAACAGATTTAATATGTATTAATTTAAGAGCTTCAGTGTATTGCCTGAGAACAATGGTATGATGCTTGGAAAATATATTCCTTTAATTGGTCTGCAGCTGCCCTCCTTAAATATTTATGTAAACTCTGTTGTGTCCAAGGGCACAAGGGTTAAACCTAAATGAAGCTGCTGGCCTTGTATTTGTTTGAGTTCTCTGGAATGTACAGCATCCCTGTCAGTTTTAAGTAACCTAACTAATTCCAGTTTTAGGTAAATAAAGAACACGTGTTCATTCTGCAGTCATGGAAAGCTAAAATATTATTGAATATCATAAGATGGACCAGTAACTGAGACATTGTAGGTCTGAACATGTTTTAAATCCCTTTGCTGTGAAAGATGGAGTAGAAAATAGAAATAAAATTCTCTTTTTTTTTTTTAATTAAATTGAGTAAATGTCAACTTGGGGACTGTAATCAGAGACATTACAATCGAAAATTATACTTGTTTCATTGTTTTCCTAAGTTGTTTCCTGCACAAAATAGTACTTGGGTTATAAAAGGATCATCTTTCTGAAGAGTCCAAGACTTGCCTGTCCTAGATTTACTGAAATANACCAGATACAGTCCAACTGCATAATTTCCTACTTTGGTTCAAGGGTATAGGATAGATCTAAAGCCCCAGGTGCAGGTAACAGTAATTTCCATTTTCTGTCAAGTAAAAGGCTTGAATTTGAAAATTAGAAATTTCATTTAAGAAATGTTCAGTATTTTTCAGCCAGCTATTCCAACTGAGTACTATTATACTTGTTTTGAAGCCCCACACAATTAAATACGGAATCCCAAACAGCAGATGAGGCAGGTGTCTATACACGGGACACAAAATTCATCAAAGTGTCAAAGCTTCATGAAATCTTAAAAGTTTAAAACATTTCTATTGGGGAGATAATGAGCTTTATAGGTTCTAACGAAAAGCAAGTAGATGTAGCCAGAGAAAGAGACAAAGATTCAGGACACCTCATCCATGTTAATATTACTGTGCAGAAATGGATGCAAACTTGGGACTAGGGCCAGGTGGCTCATCCATTCATCACTCCCCTTGCTGAAACGCCTCCGAGATTGGCTGTACAGCCACTCGTCTGGTACAGAAAGCCGTAGGTGTGGGTGTCTTCGAGTACATTCAAGGGTGCTCTCTCCTGTGGCTGGCTACTTGGCCCAGCAGCTAGCCCATTTGCACCTCCAATTTTGTCATATGACTGATGCTCAATAGACAAAACAGCCCAGATTTGCTCCTGGAAGGAACTTAATATTGCTTGCCAGAAGACAGTTGGATCTGTAGGAAGTCTGAAAATCCTCTAGCTCATGTTGCCAGTAAAGTTGATAGGAGATGCTGGGTCTTGTGGATGCCCTGGATGTCAGACTCTGCCGGGACGAGTCACCTCAGATGGATCATAGATACAGCCTGCAATCCTATTTCCATCTGTATGCCTGAATCCCAAAACATGTACTTCCTATTGTCCCAGTATTTGAATATTTGGAATTCAGTCAGATTCTGCAATTTTTATTTGTTCCAACTGAAAGCCACTGTGTCATACAAGTACAATGGACTTTCATGATACCAAAGTGTGGACATCAACAGCATCATAAACTGACAGAGGAATGTGCAAAATATGGACTCACTGAATTCAATATCAGCCTGACTGTCCAGACTAATTATGAAAAGATTTCATGTTGTGTGCTACACCGAGAAGTCAGGTATGGGGTGCGTCCTGAATTTCATATTAAAATCTACACTCTGTCCCATTGTTCACAAACAATTGGTGACACCATAGGGATGCCGAGGAGTGCATCAAAGGCATGGCCAAAGGGTGCATTGGCCATGCTGAATTTTGTTTTGAGGGTAGGCAGGAATCCTGAGTAACGGGTTTTCCTAGCTATAGCTCTACTTTGGTTATAAACTTGAGTCTTTACAGAAGGAATTAAAGCTCTCCAGCACCAATAATTGTTCCATTTATATGCTGTATTATGTACCTTTGACGTTATTATTTTTCAATTAGAAAAAACCCTAAGAAAATGAAAATTAGAAATGCAAGGTTATCAGTAAAAAATTTTAACATTTCAATTCCAAGCATTTGCACCATTCTGATCCAATGTAGCCTTCTGTTAATGATACATCTGTCATTTTATTGACACCCCTAAAGAGCTTTATTCTCTTTTCTAATTAAGAGACAAAGCTGATTATGTCAATCTATGAACTGACATCTGAGTGCTTTTGTTATAATGTAAGAAGCAATGAATATGACTATTGTTATGCTAAAACAAAAAACTTGGGAATTTTAACTGGAAAACCCAAGATAGCGAAATATATAATGGTTAAATTAAAACAGATTCTTCCTATTCATGCAAAATGCACATGTGATTGTATTATATAATTAAATGAAGATACTGTGTGAAAAATTAATTCCCAGTAATAGAAAACATAAAGCAACAATGATACATAATGTGCCTGACTAAAATATGTGAGGAGAAATCATCAGATCATAAAATATCTCAAACAAATAAACGACAGACTAAGCCATCAATCCTCAAGGAAAAATTAAGCTATTAAATAATCCAAAATGCTTGCATGTCAGGACATGATTTCAGCTCCATCCGGCTGCTAAATCAAAGATACCTGCTCAGTGGGGTCTCCCATGCAAGAGAATACAGCTGGAAGTGTTCCCCAGTACTGCCCTGTGCATTAATTGGGTGTGCAGAGAATATCCAGTTTTCACCGCTACCCCCAAGATACCATAAACATCGCTCTGTTTTGTGAACCAGAACTAGCTGCAATGACTGCTCAACCTGGTGAACTGATAGGTATTTTTAACTGCGGATGGGATGAAATGCTCAACATTGCAGGAAGGTCTTTGTGTTTGGATGGACACAGGTAAGACTCTGGAACAATCTCCCACACGCCAGCATTAATTGCTGCAATCTGTCCTACCTAAAAAGGCCAGGGAGAAGACAGCAGCAGGCAAATCCCACAGAATCAGACAATCTTCAATATTTTGGGATGTTAGCAGTTTTCAGACTTGAAGATAACATGAAACAGTTTTCCCCTCAGTTGTGATTAAAGGCAACAGACAGAGGTTATGTGTCTCTTCTGGCAGCACTAGATCTTCAGGACCACTGCCGGTGCTGAAGCTGCTGGCATGAATGCATTGAATCCTTTCCAAGGGACTCCACTGATCCTGTGTATGAGGTTCCTGCTGATGGTACTGGGTGTCCTCAGGACAGAGCTTAAAGTACTGCAGACTGACACAGCTCTCCTGGCATCAACTGAGCTAAATGAATTTACACCCTGAAGATCTAGTCCTCAGCTGCTGACTGTGTCAACCAGTGTTGACATACATCCAACCAACACATATATCTTTCTTTTTTCCTTTAAAAACTTCTGTTCTAAGTTATCAGAAAAAGCCAAGACATTATCAGCTACAGTATCAATGGCATTAAATTTAATTATGGATTATAGCATCCGTGCTCACTCACATGCACACCACACATGATTACAAACTACCATTTTTCCACCATTTGCTGGTCAGGGGATTATATCCTTTTGCTTCAGGTAACTAGAAGCAGTGAGTGGCTGAATCTCTGTGACCTTCTATCTCTGCCTTCATGGAGGTTTAGTCAGCGGGGAAAGTACCTCCTTATACTTTTATTAAAATAGATCTGGAAGTATAAACTATACCCTTTGCATTGGATGTGCAGGTTATGCATGTGTCTCTGCATAACTGCAAGGATATGCAGGATAGGAGATGCCTACTACTTATAAGACCAATGGTCTTGCTCGGTACTTCAAAAAATTACTCTACTTCTATTGCACACCACGGAATACCCAGTTGGCTGAAAACGAAATTTTGGGAACTGCTTTTTAAAGAATTATTAAAAAGCATAATAATTTTTCCTCTGCCATAGGATCGCCTCTAACAGCCCACTCAGTTACCTGCCGTTATTAATCAGTTCGATAGCCTTCCAATTCTGATGGCTACCCACTAGTAAGGTTGGGCTCTTCACTGCTTAGTGGCCGAAAGGGAAGGTTTCAGAATGTATGCCCTTTGACTTGGAAGGCATCATGATCCTCTTCTAAGCCTCAAACATTTTGCTCACACTGAAGTAGCAAGATTGCGACATTTACAGAAGAGTTTGGAAACACATCACACTCTTAACTGCAGCTTCCATCACATATGGGGTCACCTCAGAGGTGACTGAAAACAGCATCAAACCATCCAAATCCAAAATGTAAATATCTGGAGTTAGCATTACTGAACAAAAAATTATTGCTGATATTTGGTATTTATATTCTTCAGAAATTTCTTCTTAAGAGAAAAAAAGAAAGGAAAAAAATCAAATCACAGTCTCATGTTTTTCTCCCAATCTGGAATATGCATTTAGTTTATAAGAGCAGGTAAATAAAAACCAAATTAAAATCACAAGCTAGACTAGTGGTATAAATCCCCACAGGAGCATCAATTTAAATATTTCTATTGCTAAACCAAACAATATTGGGTAAGGAATAGTATCTGCTTAATGTCGGTACACTAACAAAACTGACCACGGTGCTCACAGAATATGAACACCCACCAACGTGTAAGACCTACACACCAGTTACCATCACGATGAGATTCCCAGGGAAAGGGGGACTCTGTGTCATCTGAAGAACTTTCCAAAAACACCTTTTAAAAGCAGATTATTAAACACAAACCCCACCACTGCATCCAGGCCGTGGCAGAGCCGCAGAATCTCTCTTGCCCGTGCTGGGATCAGTTCCCACCACAGGCAGCCCCTGGACCTCTGCCAGCCGCAGCAGGAACTGGGGTCTTCCAGCAGAGCAGGCATCACAGCCATTTCTATGCTCTCTCTTCCCTTCTTCTCCCCCGATTCCCCCTCACCCCCCTCCCGACAGCTCCTCTGGCCAGGCTAGAGGACATGGCCAAAGGAAGAGAAGTACAGCCAAGACTTTGCTATGCCCCAGCAACCCCTCTCTGCTGTTACAGGGTCACTGGCAGCCAGGATGATTTAGAGCAGCCTTCAGGCTATTCTAACTTACAGTGAGGGACTTGACTGACTCATCGCTGCTCCAGGACTGTGGGAACATAAAGTTACCTTAAAGCCATTTTCAGACATCCCTGCTTCTGAGCTGTGCTATTTTATCCTTGCCTGCGATTGAAAAAAAACCCCCACAACCTGAGAGCACGGGTTGTTTACAAGCCTTGCAGCTGCCGCAATGGGGTGGTCTCCTTTGCCTTTCTTCTGCCTTCATTTTTTCTGTCTGTTTTGGCTTTACAGATAGCTCTGGTCGGGCTCGTAGCCCCCCGCGTTCCATCAGAAACGGTGATTCACGGCAGTCTCTGCTCTGTTGACCGGGCTTCAAAAGCTGAGGCTCCCGTCAGCTGCAAGGCTGCGAGAAGGCACGCTGCGCTGGAGTTTGCCGTCTGCAAACAGGACAAGCAACGTTCTTGTGGTTCACATGCGTGCCGTGCCCATCAGGAATGATTTTGTAATTTAGCATCTTAATTTTTTTAAAAAAACCAAATGGTAGTGACAGGCTAAAGTGAAGAGAGAGCAACTGTTTCATTTCACTGCTTATCAGCTTTGCTTATATTTTTACTCCGGAGGGACTTTGGTTTAAATTTCTGCATTGATAATCTATTTTGTTAGTGCACAGAAAATATCAAACTATATTTATGCTACTTATTTCTGCAGCATTCATGCACTTAATATATACCTTCTATTTTCTCTTCCTTTTCAGATTTGCCATTTTAATTTAATGTGCTTGATCGCATATTTTTCACACTTACCCTCTTTGTCCTTTTCTTCTGTAATACCTTTATTAAATTAAATCTTTTTCTAAAAAAGTACTTCCATTTTTTAATATTACTGCTTCTTCTCTATCACTATCTAGATTTTACATTTCATTAAGCAGACAGTTTTAATTTTACTTTTCTCAACTGTTCTTTTCATTAGACTGTTTCTTGTCTTGACCCTTTCATTTTAGTTTTCTCTTCTGTAATTTGCTTATACCCTGCCTATCCGACGTGTATCTCTTTTCAAGTGTGCTTTGATTCCCTGTTACTCTCCTTGTGACTTCTCTTTGTTGCTCAGTGCTGACAGTGTTCCTCCCTATCCCCTGTGAGTGACAGTGACAGCATTTGAGTGGTAGCTGGCAGATCCAGGGACAAGAAGTATCTGTCTGAAAAGATTTTATTTGGTTTTATTTTTATTTTGACTGTAAAATCAGACCTCTCGAATCCTAGAGCACCAGGGGGCATTGTTTCATTTAGAAAATAAAAATTGTCGTGATAGCTATTAACTTCCCAAGAAGTCCACTGCAATACCAATCAGAGCCAAAGGAAAAAAAAAAAAAGAACAAAACCAAAATGGAGCTATTATGTCAAATGCAGCAACTAAGGCAGGTTACAGGTCAAACGTTTTAATGCTTAAAGATGGGTATTATTCTGGAAAGCTGCTCCACGGTGAATCAGAAGTGTTGTACCCCTGACCTCCATCCCTGTACACCTCAGTGTTCAACTACAGCATCGAGAGGCAAATAAGAGATCAGAAGTTACAATGACAGCTCCTGAGCAGAAACCTGCATTTAATCAACAGCGGAAAATATTGACTGAAGTATCTAGAAGGAACAGGCAGCGACAGCCAAGGGAAATTACACATAAACATAAAGAAACAGCCTGAACTACCATTAAAAGGAACGGAAATCTAAAGCAGCAGGAGAAAGTGGAATATCCCCCCAGGATCGGGCCCAGTGGTTACATTTTAGTGAAATAATTAATAGGCTGCATTTCCTAACCAAGTGCAGGGTAATAACAAAGCAAAGTGCAGCTTCACAGCTGGCTAAACTCGCAATAGCAACAGGCAACTCTATTACCACTAGTGAAACAACCCTGTTTGCCAAAGAAAAAGAGAAAAACAAGGCAGCAAAACTGTCTACAATTATGAGGGAAATCATCTATGTAACAACTTAACTAATGCCCAGAAGCTGAATGACTCACAGCATTAAGAAAATTAGAAAGGGTGCTCAGTAGTACTGTATAATTCAGGACACGTACGTTAGAATATCATGGTCTTAACATTCCAGCAACAAATTCAAGCACTGTGCAATATACGGCTCCGAACCCTGCAGAACACAAGCAAATGTTTAATTCAAACCACACTGTAGAATCAAGCATGCAGCTATTTACAGATTATGGATCTAAATGTCCAAAGGTGTATTGTTGTTGTTGTTGTTGTTGTTGTTGTTGTTGTTTTTGGTGTTTTGTTTGGTTCGGTTTTATTTCCACGTGATTTGATGCTTGGGTGGCTTGAAGAGTTCTTGCTCTAAGTGTGTTTATAAGGAAAAAGAGGTGAAATGTGGCTACCTAGTGGGAGATGTCCCTGCCTATGGCAGGGGGGTTGGAACTCGATGATCTTCAAGGTCCCTTCCAACCTAAACCATTCTATGATTCTACGATTCCACCTCTGAACTGCCTGCTGCAGGTGATGACCCTCTGATCCAGCTGATGGGCAGCACCGTGTGAAACACACACTCTGCTCGCAGTGACGAGTCTTGCTACGGCTCTGCTAGCTCAAGCCAGCAAGACTCAAGCCCAGCATGAGGCCACATACAGACCATAAAAAGAAAGTAAGAAGCAGCTTGATGTCATTCACCTAATCCAGGAATCTGGGATGGATTCCAAATAAGGGTAAAAAAGACTTTTTTTTTTTGCTTGGGCCCCAATTCAACTCTAACAAGAAGAATCACAGGTTCTCTCGACAAACACCTGCTGAAACCCATAGGAGCTCCTCCAAGTCCAGATTTCCCCTAGGCAGAGGCAGAGTCCAGGAGGTACCGTGTGTGCCACATCGTGAAGTCAGCTGGAAGGCAGCAGAAATCAGGTATCAAGTTCAAAACCGTAACGTAAAGTTCTTACGGAGCAACTACCTAATAGATCTCCACTCCTTCATGTTGCCTTCAGTTTCCGAGCCTCTGCTGCTCTGCATCCCAACAACAGGGCCCTGCCTGGCACATCATACTCTTCCTCTGAATGGCATATCGATTCTCCGTAGGAAAGAGAATCACACAGCAGACACTTCATGGTTTGCTGTGAAGACTACTTAAGATTAGAGAAATATCTATGTATATATACATACAAATAAATCAACAACTTAAGATTAGAGAAATATCTATGTATATATACATACAAATAAATCAACAACCAACACATCAAACACAAAAACTTCCTTTTACTCCTCTATATTCCATGCAAACCTTTTCCTACTACTGGCAAAAGTTACGTTAAGTTACTTCATTTTTACTAAAAAAGCCCACGTTGACCTTTCTCCTTTATAATGAATAAATAACAAAGCACCTATTCACGTTATATATAATAACATACACATTATTACACACACCTCTACAGAGCTAATTCAATTCCTGCCTTTTTCCTTACTATCAGTGCTGTATTTTACCCACTTGTGCATTATCATTTTACTGTTACAACTGATACGACTTTAAATGCTCATTTTCTTGTTACATTATAAGCAACCTGTTGAAGTCTAATTGAATAGCAGATAAGTAATTTAATCTTGAGCTTCTACTGCCATCTGTAATATTAGCAAATTACTGTAGGTAAATTATAACCACACACCCAATTGGTTAAGAGTTTACAGTTCTTCAAGAAAATGTTCAGCAAAACAGCTTGCAAAAACTGTGTGTATTATTTTCCGTACCTATTACCAACAATACCTTTTATTTATTTTCTTGTAAATTGGCATTTTAAAAATTAAGTGTTTATGTTTATTGTTCCCTTCATTAAGGTTTGTTTTGGAAATAATGTGGCCAAGTTTGAAATACAATGTTTAAAATTAACAAAAATCCATGTTCAACGAATGCTTACTTGTGGAGTTAATGTATTTAAAAACACAGGTTAAAGCTGGAAAGGAGGTGGACCCAGCTCATGAACCCATCATCTAGATACAAATCCACCTGTGAAATTTGGGAGCGTTCTTACAATGTAAAGCCTACGAATACATTTAGGGTACATAGAGACAGACCTTCTATGAATACCTGCCGATAAATAGAGCTCTGCATCTTCAAGAACTGCTCTGAAATCTCAACCTAAGCAACTCTGTAGGGCTGCAGCTATGTTACATCTGTCATTTCCTAGACTGCAGCGATAAAGAGAACATTATTGTTCATTTCAATTTAATGTGTGGCTAATACTGTCCCTAGGCACCAACGTTCTACCAAAGAATTTAGATTATTGCAATATCTGCATAATTAATTGCATTATGAATTTTCTTATTTTTTAAACATTTGCTTTTGGTTGGAGAAGATTGTTGCATTGCTTCTAAAAATGTCTTTACAATTAATTATCTTTCATTGCAGCAAGCAACTAGGAAATGGATATTAATCATATAAGACTTTCTCAAGTTGCTGGGATTCTCTCATTTTTAATTACAGGTGGCATAAACAGTTATAAGCTGTTATAACGGTTATAAGTTGTTTGTGCAAGAAATGTGGCAAAATACTTATAGCCTCTGTAATACGCTGTTTTGTACAGCATTCAGTCCACCTATTTGTTTACATAGAATATTCCGGTCTGCCTTGGAAAGGCTCTTCAGCCTTCAATATCATCTATGGGAAGTTTCATCACAGAAAACAAACATGAGCCATCATCAGTTCAATTCTGCCTTGTAGCCAGTGAGTCAGGGATGTCTTCCTAAGGGCTTTAAACCAGTTGTGCTCCCAGACAACACAGAGCAATGCCAGCATCTCATTTTAAAGACACCACTGACATATTAGAAGCCCATGTTCTTAATTAGAAGCCCTACTTGACTCAAAAATGGAGCTGACAATCCCACTAAAATGCCAGTTTTCTACCCACCACCACGTGCTCGGGGCTGGGTTGGTAGGATGCTCATCCTCCCTGCCCAGCTCAACGTTGTGGCTGAGCAGAGGCATGCTCAGAGGTGGCCCTGGCTCCATCCACGATGAGCCCACAACACCCAGCGCTTGGCTAGTGGGTCCCATCTCTACTGTGTGAGAGCCCAGCAGACACCTTCCCAACCCGCCAACTGGACAGAGCTGCCTGGGGTAAGTTCCTGGAGAGGGAAGAAGGAAAGGGAAGAGGGAGAAAGGAGAACAGGATCAAGAACAAAACAACAGAGAACATCAAGCTGAAAAAGAAAGGAATAGATTTGGGAGTCACCCAAAGATATAGGAAAGCAGAAAACAAGAGATATAAAAATGCTGAACTCCAGGGAACAAGAAGGCAGTATCTTTATCAACTTGCTCCAGAACTCATAGGTTTTAAAGGGCTGTCCTTTAACTAGAGCCTGGCAGGGTGTCTGTGGAAACTGTACCGTAGAAACTAAAAGTTTGAAATGATAACCAAACAATTAGCGAAATCCATGGATGGAAAGTCTAAAATTACAAAAGTACTGCTTGTAGTCCAGAAAAGCCCATAGGCACAGATTCACAGAAACTGGAAGAGGCAAAAGGCATTCTCCTGCCATGCACTCCCTGGCACACACCCACTCCTGGCCCTCGACATGAAACCCAGCTAGGGAAGCTGATAGTCTCATCTTGACCATTCTTACCTTTAAACATAAAATGACAAACACAAAAAGTTAATAAATCAGGTTTCTGACTTGGGGAGGAAAGGAAGGAAGTCAGAAACAGACACAAGAGAATACATAGTCTTCATTCAGAATAATACACCCCTAGACCAAAAGCTTCCTTGATCTGTATTAATGCATTGTAAAAATCTACTCGCGAAAGGAAAATACTACATAAAAACACACAAGTCAATATATGCTTTTTTGCAGCTGGTGAAGCAGAGGTCTCATCTCACAGCCATAGTGCTGAAAACGGTACTGCTTCACATGCGTGCTCACTGCACTGCTCACAATGTTATTTTTCATATAAACTCATTCCTATCTAGCTTTTTACTTCATCAGTTGACGTTTTGACTGAAGTTTTAACCATATTTAAGGTTATAAGGAATAAGATTTACCTGATTCTTTCCTTTCTTTCAGGTCTTCGTATTCCTGGAGAGTTTCTGTGCGAATATTTACTTGTTCATCTTAAAACTAAGCAACTTGTGGGTTATATAAAGAAAGACTATTAGTTCTAGCTAATATGATCTTTCAGTGCAATTAGCACTAGCATGCAGCCTTCTTTCCTGTGGCAACCTGTGCCACCTCAGAGAAGGACTCTCCACAACTCACCTCAGAGTGTACAGCAGGTTCTCTGATATCCAAACCTGCTTTATTATGCTCAGAAAGCACCTATGTCTTTCTGATATTAGCACCAGTAATAGGATGAAACCTTCTGATTCTTGCAGGTGATACTGACTGCAGCTGTTCTACAAAGACATTATGGTGCAAAATTCCCACCCAACAGTCTTTGCTTTCTTATGTCACCTCATTCAGCTGAGATATTTCCCGAGTCAAATACTGTCTGGAAATGAATGGAGGGGACTATGACTTGTTATCACTAATTCAGCCCTTCAACAATGAGATTTTATTAGAGTAGACAAAGAGAACAGATAAAAGATTGCTATAAAGGAAGGAAGAAGGAAAGACAAGAAGATGGGGATTAAGCCACGTACAGTTAAAAGCAGTAAGGTGCAGGAAAAGGATCGTACTTCCAATTGGACTTGAAAGATTATGCAGACAGAGAAGCTGCGAAGAAAACATCATGACACGAAGTAAGAGACAGGACAACAGAGAAGATGTGCGATCATGTAATCAATCCATTTTACAACATTGTTCTAGTAAAAAGCAAGATTCTGGGCAGAATTACCCTGAAGTAATCTATCCTAAACAGTTTGTACACTATTAAATGTGCTAGCTGGAATTTAAATTCAAAGCCTACATCTCTTTCACAGTTACTATGGAAGCGCCTACCCTCTCTATATTTCAGATCTACAGTCTTAGACTTGGCCTTCTTTGCATAATAGATTATAACAAAATGCTGCCACTCCTTCCTGAAAATATCTCTGAAGATTGACCTTTCTCCTCTTTCACACAACTAGAAATCTCATCAAGTGTCCCTTACATCTTGCCCCTCCAAACTACTGGACATGGTTCAATAAGGATTAAGTTCTTCCTTCTTGATTCTGAGAACCTCAGAGGTGGGGGTTTTGGTGGGGAAGGAGGCCGCACCTGCACTCTTCATGGCTTAGCCCTGTTCTTGGGGAAAACAGTTTTCAACTAAAGCTCCAATCTGCCAAGGGTATCATATCACCCATCGCTGCTCAGGTGTTCATTTCTTCTTACACTACCAGC
Organism: Anarhynchus alexandrinus; assembly: GCA_008711295.1. Lineage (NCBI taxonomy): Eukaryota > Metazoa > Chordata > Aves > Charadriiformes > Charadriidae > Anarhynchus > Anarhynchus alexandrinus. The sequence continues at coordinate 462,662 of VUYV01000188.1, read as the reverse complement.
GGTTGGGAAGTGACTGGTCCACACAGTTCACCCAGTGATCAGGATGATGGCACCCGAGAGAACAGCAGGGATGTAGCCCCCTTACTTGGGCTGTTTATGGCATTCCCATATCATTTTATAAAGCTAGACAGAGCCCAACTAAGATGTGTCTGCTCCTGGTTTTCACACATGGTTATTTTCTCACACTCAGCTGCTGATGGTCAAAACTTTTAGCTATTGCAAAAGTTTCACCTGCAAACGGCCCAGGTGAAATGAGCTCGTGGCTCATTTCTGTCTAACAGATGTATATATATCAATAAAACCACCATTACAAAACTGAGGTGACCTTTATGTGTACATTTAATTAAGTTCTCATGCAGAGTCCTCTCTCTGCTGAAGATAAGGAAGCCTGAATGACTGATACCATGCTGTAACAATTCCATGGAGTAACAAAGGACTCCAGGGATGTCTGCAGCACTTGCCACAAGCTCTGGAAGTGCATAAATAAAAATTAATTCTACGTATACAAAATTTTCTGCATTCATATTACAGATTGTGTCTGTCCCTGGGTTATATACATCTTGAAACAAAGTGTCTTTGCTGAGGATAGGACCACAAGATTCCATAGGACAACATGACACCTGAGATCTTTTCCATCATGGTACAAACTCGACTTCAGTAATGTTCCTAAATATGATCATTCCAACACTGTCAAAGACTACCAAATGTTTTTATAAAGCAAAAGACCAGGGCAAAGAGAGCCTATTTATTCTTGTCTAGAATAAAGCAAGAAGTTCCGCATTGTTTTGAAACGGTAGATCTAAAAGTTAACCAAAAGTTAGTAAAGGGAAACAGGGAAGCGATATTTCAGTTTTTTTCCCATGATTATTTATAAGAGAAATATCTAAAGAGATAGGAACATATATAAACCTTTATGAAATAGGTAACTCTTTGCAGGAGTACATAGGACAGACATAGCAGAGAGAGTTAGATAACACGTTACTCAAAATAGACCAGAGCTAAATATGCCGGCTCTGCTCACTTTCCAAACTTTTTTTTTTTAAATGCTGACCAAGCTCAGCTGGGCAAGACCTGCTTAGTGTAGTCATTTTCACATTCCCACTGAACATATCAGCTCTGACAATATTTTTTTTTTTTAATCTCAACAGCAGAGTAGTACATAATTCCCTCTAACTCAGCCAAGGAAAAAAAAATAAACTTGAGAAACTAAAAGTGCAGATACAGTATTATACAAAATTGCACCAAATTTTACAATGGTCCGATGTTCCTGATATTTTTATCTTAACACATCAAGGGTGATAGAAGCTTCTTTTTGCTGTCAAAGTGATCAAAGAGAGGTTGAGAAAGAATCTATAAACAGATGCTGCCCAGTGACAAACCTTAAAGAACAAGACTGTGGGGCCAGATGTTTGAGTGACCTTCGGACTACAGAACATGTTGGCATGGTGTTGATTTAGATAGCTGTTGGCAGGGGCTTTCGATCCAGCAGCTGAAAAAAAAATCTAAATTATGGAAATATTTTTTCTCATCTTTCCCCTAACTACAAAAACTGAAACTACTGGTCAGTGGGGCTGATGGCTGTCAAAGAAGTTGAATTCACCACACAACCCTGCCAGTAGGTATCACATCAAAAAGGAGTTAGCTGAATGAACAAGAACATCTTCAGGCTGTGCCATTTTGCATCCCCCTCAACTTTCAACAGCTGTTTCTTGAGTGAATACAGATGCAAAATAATTATATGAAATGTTTTACATTTTCAATATCCTACATAATGTAAATATGGAATCTATGAGCACTTATGGTGATACAGCATAAACCACCACCAGGAAGGGATTTGGGAAGTGGAATAGGAAACAGAATGACTAATCAATAACAGTGACTTTCACAAATTATGTTCTTTATACACCCTATTTGTAGAATTAAAAGGGCATTACAAAAAAACCCAAACAAACCTGGGATAATTGATCACGTACATATTGTTTATGTCAAATACTAGAAGACCCCGGAAATTATTATCACACGAAACATTAGTTGTGCTGCACTCTTCCGGATCTCAGTCTCAGCAAGCACTTTCATTTTTTAATCAGATCGGAGAAATTAGTCGTGCGTTAGGAAATACAAAAAGAAAACAGAAAGTTCTCACTCCAAAATTCCAGCAGATACTCGTCTGAGCCACTGCACGCCACTAGAACAAATGGAGAAAGCAGAAAAAGTCTTGCTTTGTAACATTAAATGTGATTGAAGACTGTACAGTTCTTCTTACGCTTTTAGACGTTTTGTCACTTTACCTGGAGAAATATACACTGCTTATTCTGAATTGCTGCTGATGTCCAGCACTTGTCAAAACCGCTATCTGTCAAGCACTTCACAAAGTGTTGCAAAATGACAGATCAGGATGTCTGAATAGATGGAGCCCCAGGAAAAACAGAACAGATAGAAAATTCATGACTCTAAACTACATCAAAGCGACTTCTGTCAACATCATGTCAAAAGAAGGAAAAAAAGAACTGTTCATTTTAGAGGGTTTTTTTCATTATATAAACACTTTTTTCACGTATGAGCTAAGTGTAAGGAAAAATTAACTTGGTGTACAGTATGATCATTTGAATGTGCCAAAAATACTCTTTAAATAATCCAGGAATAAGGAAAGTTCTAACAGTAGATACTGTCTGGCAGTTAAAACCAATGACATCCAAAAGAAATGCATGAAGAATCTATCAGCTTAAAATAGGACAAACCATCTGGCTCCAAAGAAATAAAAGTACTCTGCTGCGTGTGTTTGTTGGGTTCGCAGAATCCTACAACTGGATTAATTTTGTATTTCCTCTCCAATCAGTTTTGATCATCTCTGCTTAGTCTGTCGATTGCACAACCCTAATGCAATGTTATATTACAGGCAGCAGATTTAGGAATATCAAGGCATTACTTTAATTTAAAAAAAAGAAAACAGAAGCACCACCACCATCGCCGGACCTTCCATTACAGATAAATCTTTTAAATAGTTCCTCAGAGGAGACAGAAAATAAGTGGGTTATGATACATGACTATATACATTCAAATTATACATAATCAAATTTCAAGAAAGAATCACGTACTTGGAATGCTACGACTAGCGCGGATCTAGAAACGTTTTCTGTCTCACATACCTTTTGCCATAGGCAATTGCCATCAGTACTAAATTCAAAGAAGTTTACTAACACTGTATAGATCTCTAGAAATAAGGAGGCTAAAAGCCCATGTGCAAAGCCTTAGGTGGCTTTTAGAGCATTGGGAAATACGAAGCACGCACACACACAAACTTGGAGAATGGAAAGAGGAGCTTCATGCATAGTCAAGTGAGCATTAGCAAAATATGGCATTTACATCAAGTTTGGAACTCCAGATTTTCCACATTTACTGCCTCTGGTGTCATCTTTGCTTGCTGGTATGTGGTTCGTGGAACCGTATAGAATGGATTGGGTTGGAAGGGACCTTTCAAAGACCGTCTGGTCCAACCCCCCGCCCCGGGCAGGGACATCACTCTTCCACCCACTTTTTCAACGGGCCAATAAAGCTGCTGCTGCCGCCTCTGCCGCCTCTGACAGTAGCGACCGCTGATCCAGAAACCAGCGCTTGCTCAATGGCGCAAACACGCTCTAATTTTCCTCGGAGAAGCTGCCCATTAACCGCTGGCCAGCAAAGTTTTGCTAGCTTCAGAGCATTTGCGAGATACAAATGAGCATGAAAAGGAATAGGTTCAGAGATGTGCTTTAGGATGCCCTGTTGAATGTGTAAACACGGCTGGGAATTGCCATCTATTAATACTGGAGTACGGCGGAAGGCACGTCTGCTTCTTATTGTAGGCAGAACTCAATATATCTTGCTTCCTACTTACAAAAAGATGTTTATTACCTGTAACTGTACAGAGGTGTGTGCTTCACAGCAGCAGTGATTGGTAATAAGCCTCCTTTTCTCATTTACATTGATAGCAAGCATTAGTGAAGATATATGCATTTCATTTCATGGTTCAGAAAGAACAAAGTATATGTATATGTGATAGCAGTGGGTGGTTAATGAAATGGTCTGACAAACATAAGCTAATACATAATCATACCAGAATGTGGACTGGAACACCTGTTCCTGCTTCACAGGCTTACAATTCTTAAAGAAAAGTTACTATTCGCAAGAACTGAAATCACTACTATTTAGACATCAGTGTGCTCCGAGGAAATTTTAGTCATTTTTTGCAAACACTAAAGGGGGGGATTTTAATGATACCAAATCTCTTTTGCTTGTGTCCTAAGAGTAATGAAAACTTCACACATGCATGAAGCTCCAGTAATTATTTTAAACTGCCTTCTGTTGTCCCCCTGAGGAACACGGTGGTATTTGTTTGATGCAGTTTAATTAGTGTCAGGGTAATTAATGCTATGCTATCTACATGAGATCAAAACCCTTTCTTTGTAACACTCTGGTAACTAAGAACTAAGAAAAGGAAGTGGTTTGAAAATGTGGAAGCTTGGCAGGCTAGATTCAGAAACGAACCGAATCGCTCAAATCTACACTTACGCACCCGAAATATTAAACACATCCAGCCAAGTCAGCACCTTCAAGTGTGAGATTGGGATCGTAATGCATTAGAACGGCGCCGTAAGACAGGAGACCCACTGCCTCCCATGTAAGTGAAATGCTTTTTCTATGGATGTAATCAAATTAAGTGAAACATTCATGGACACCATGCACCTTGTAAGGAGTTTAAATCCTTTAATAATGAAATTATATACTTTTGCACAACCGGATCACCATAGTTATTTATAAGCAGCATGTGGTGCTACCATGTGCTGATATATTTTTCTAAATAAAAGCATCATTTGAGTTTAATGAATGAATGTGATTCTGCTTTAATGCCTGAATAAAATTTGCATTTAATTGAATCTTCAGTCTCCACTTCAAAATACTGCTCTCTGCTAAAAGGACCAAGGAGATACCAGAGCGCAGAAGTTGGGAAGACACACAGAAATTCCAGACACACACGCTGCACACACTACATAAATCCTTTCTAACTGTTTCTTTGGTAATAAGGAACTGCAGTATAAATCTCACAACACACAAACTCAGGCTGATTACAGGCTTAAGGAAATAGCTACAGTTATCTTGACTGGATAAATTATTATATCCTAGAGGTTATTCTGTTTTTTTCTAATAAAGCTTCAGCAGCAAACAGAAAAGAAGGAAAGAAAGAAAGAGTGAGAGAGAGAAAAAGTGAGAGAGAGAAAAGAGAAAAAGAGAAAAAGAAAAAGCTTGTGATTTTTTCTTTGCAACCAAAGAAATAATGGGCTTGCCATAATGCCTTTGACACTATTACTTTGAAGAACAGAAGATTTTAATTTTAGAGCCACACACATAGCCCGGAAAACATATTTTATGCAATAATACAGAGTTTCTGTGAGGCTTCTTGCAGAAAAGGAAACCCTGATCTGAAGGCAAACAAAGTGGCTTAGTCTATCATGTGCATGTCCTGAGGATGCAAACAATAAGAGCCCTGTTCAGAAATGGCAAATATTCTGCCAAAAAGCACAAGCGGTAGCCCTACAGCAGTCTGCGGATTGCGCTGGTATCCATCGCCATTAAATTCATGTTTATCTTCATCGCAAGAGATTTCTCCGGCTTACGCTGGTGGCACAGCAGGGTCTGAGGGTCTCCGCAAAACGCTGCTTTTGAGGTCATCCATGACCGCACAGCCCGCGCATCAGCTGACCAGCAAAATATGCTCCTTCCTCTCTCCAGTTCTGCTTCCCGCAACTCGGTTGTTTATCAATTGAAGTGATAAACACAAATGACTTTGATAAGGCAGGCGACGCAGTAAAGCAGCCCGCCGAAAGCCCGCCGTAAGAACCGCCCGCAAAGTTCAACAACTGTGAAAGAACTATTAAAAAGGACACACAAACAAGTGACCTTGACTGACAAGCGCACTTCATCCCAGCAATAAACAGCGGCGGGGCTGATAAGTGTTCATTGGCGCAGAGAGTAATTACCTATCTGTCAGCGTTGCTGGTGTGTGCGAAATAGTATAAATGAAACATACATAATGTACAGCAATAATATCGGGCATGCAGAACCTAATGCATTATCATCATTCTCAGGGCTCAGGTTTATGTGGCTGCCACCACTGAGTAAATGCCTTCTAGCCATGATAATTTCATTCTAATCTCTGTTCCATATTATAATTTTCATAGCTAAAAGATACTGAGGAGCAATACGTTTCAATCAAGGGCTAAATAGAACACAACCTGTAACTGGGTATTTTATACACCTATATATATTTTTTTTCTTTCAAAAAAAATTTAGTCAATTTATGAATAGACTGAAATAAGCTGTAAATTTATGGATGACAAACTCTGTCTGTAGCAATGTCACAATGTCTGGAGACAGGCTTTACATATCTTGTACAAGGGATGCCAGCTTTGTCTATCATATCTCACAAAAGAATTCAACCCTCTGGAAGAATAAAGGTTTCTGTGCCCCTTCTTAGCACGTTATCAAACAAGGTTAACTTTTAAACGAACAAAAGAAGGGTCCTACTGAGTCAAAAATAATACAAAAAAGCTTTTAGACAATGGATGCGATTATTTTAAATGCTGTTTAAAATTCTATTCTATTACATAACCTTCCCAGCTAGACCACCACTGCGGTGAACAAATCTGCCTGCTTCCTCATTAATATCTATTTTAAAATACAGTCTTTGTACAGTTTGAATTTATTTTGGGATGCTCTACGAAGAGGAAGGACAGTGATTTAAAGGCGTGCCCAGCCTCCCCTCCCCTTCACGCCAGGAGAAGGGAGAGAGAATAGCGCTCGCCGCTTTATCAAAACCCATTTGACTGGATTTTAGTACGGGGGGGAAATGCGCGGTAAAGCCTGCGCTGGAGCCCGCCTGGCACCCGCAGCCCACCCGAAACCCACAGCCCACCCGACAAACTGTTGCGCTGCCGAAGGGATGCGCAGCCCTGACACATTCGCACTCAAGGAGCCTCAAAATGGAGCTTCGAACAAGTGGGTGTCCTCCACCTGACGGTACCCCAGGGGGAAAAATGGGAACACTTTGGGGTGAGGGTGACTCCCTGGGGCAGAGCAGCATGCTGGGAGATGCTCTACGCTGGCCAGGGGAAAAGGGAGGGAAAGAGGGAACGGGGATGGCCAGCCCAAGCTGGGGGCAGCCCGCTCTGCCTCCCGTCCCCACCGCAGCCCCCGTCCCCACTGGCTCTCACCCCACCTCCAGAGGGATTTCCACGCACCTACGCTCGCCTCGGCCAGGACTCATTACACCAACACCCGTCCTCATTAGATAAGCAATGCACGTCTGGGAAGATAGGCAAATGTGAAAGCTCAGTGATTACGACGAGCAGGGGTGGGAGGTTTATGCAAACCTTCATTCCAGTTTCCATCAGCAGCCCGTCTCTTCATTTGCTTTTTTTGACCTTCCATCTGCGAGAAACTCAGCTCTCTTCCAAGGCTCACCTGGACCCAGCCCTGCTTTGCCCAAACCTCCCCGGCGGCGTGCGTAGCGGCAGGCAGAGCCTCCGCCGGCCGCCTTTGGAAAGCAGCCCGCCTGCGCCGACAGATTTCACGAGCCACCCCTCCGACAAACCCAGACGAAGCTTCAAGTGGTAGAGAAACCTGAAAGCCGGCATGTTTTGCCTGGCTGGGAGTTTCACTAGAGAAATTTCACATGGCTCTAAATATAACTCAACAGCAATATTTATTTTATTTAAATGTCTCAGAACATTGCATTTGACAGAAGACAACAGACTGGAAAATTGCTTATACAAAATGCAAGAGGTGGTTGCAGTATTTTCTGGCACATGGCATTGCTCTTCCCTTCGCTGACACCCGTATGGCTGCAGCCGCCCCTCGTCCCCATCCCGGCACCCTCCCTCTCTCAGCTTTCTGACACAAGTCCTTAAATGATGGCATTTCAAATAACTACCCAGGACCCACAGGATTGGCAGCATTTTGGCTGCTAAAAATTGTAGTTTTACCATATGCTGACGGCTGAAAGTCAGGAGGGTGAAACTTTATAATGAAGTCAGAGTTGGGTCCAGGGATGGACGTATCAAAAAGATATCATGAACTCAGCCCACGAACAGCATGCCGGTGAGCTGCCTTATAAATTTAACAAAATGTTACCAATACAGAAATACTATACATCTCTTGTGAGGTTAAAAACGGAACAAAAATGCCCAAGGCAGGTTTCTATGTCCACCTCACAGGATTAAAAGCGTGGGCCAAAACCTATTAAGCCATTACTCCCAGATTTACAGCCAGGATGAGTTTTAGAGGAACAAGAGTTTAGAAACAAAGGGCTTTTTCTGTCTGTTTTCAACAAAACGAAACAGCCTCTCCGAGAGGAGGAGAGAATAATAACGGGAGGCTTTTTTCTCTGAGAAATGAAGTGAAAATGAAAACATTTTTTAGCTCAGCTCAGCGTGCTGGAGGGAGCAAAACAAACTCGGAGCTATTCCGTCCCACTTGCATCAGTTTGCTCAGCCGAACCGGCATCCTAACTGGCATACAAACCCCCTCTCTGCCGTGCTCGCTGACATCCAGACGGTATACAAAATTTAGTGCCTTGCTCCCGAGTACCGCTTGCAGGTGCAATAAAAAGGAAATACAGCGTGCTTAAAGGCAGCGAGAGGCAGGGTCCCCGGGAGCCACCGCCCCAGCAGAACCCTCCTCTTTGCCGCCTGTGCATCAACCCCATGAAAAGCCAAATCGTTCTGAAAACAAAAACTACCAGGGCGCAATACACCGCGTCCCAGGCTGCCGGGGACTGTCCCCCCAACTGTCCTCCAGTCCTCCTTTGTTTCTTTTTCAGTGCCGCTAGGTAGGGCACTGTTCAAACGTGATGTGCATACCCCTGTAATAGCCGGTGCCTAAAGGATAAAAAGCTTATTACGCTTTCAGCTAAAGTTGTTAATCCCCTAAGAAGCTGAAACAGCATGTGCCATAGTCTCGGAGACGCGGGGTTGGACGAGGGATCATCACCTATGTAGGAAGTTGTTGCTGCAATGGCAAGCGGCACGGTTCCTTTTGGCTTTCCGAGAATACAAAGGAAACAAAAAAAAGAGTCAAGGAATGACACTTTAAATCTCAAATTAAAGGTACATTGCTTTATCAAGCATAAAGTTAGGAAGTACCAGAATTAAAGGCGCCCTGCGTTACTGTATCCCATTCCCTTCCTTTCTATACATTACGACCCGATCATCAGCTGCAGGCTTGTGTATGCTCTCTTCTTCCATGGCCTCAGTGGATCACAAGGACAGTTTTCAGGGAGCAAATTAAGACTAGGCAGTAAACGAGGCTGTTTTCAGCAAGGCTCCCGCCTCTAAATGGCTCTCAGGGTCAGAGATTTTCCAGCCAGAGACAGGGAAATGAAATCCTGTTAGGGAATGGGAGAGAAGCATTGGTGTGGTCGAGGGAAATGAACAGCATACCAAAACCAGCCCTGTGCCCTCCGCTCTCCCAGATTTCCTCTCTCCTGTGTGGCAAGGCCTTTAAATCAACATTTTGACAGATGTCTTTAGCATAGATCTCATTCTTTGGATGGAAAATTTGTGCTACCTGCAGCCTGAACTTCAGCAGGCTTGAAGCACTTAGAGCAGGCACAGGTACAAAGGGGTGTGGAGACGTAGGATGTCTGGCAGTAGAACAACACGCTTGGAGAAGAGGCAGAAGGCTCGGAGTTAGTTCGGAGGTATTACGCTCCAGCAGTGGTTCACCGCATTGAAGTGAGTTGCCTGAAACTATCTCAGTTTGGGGACATTTGTAAAACAGGACTAATAACAATCTTATTTCTCCCAAAGGAATCGTAAGGATTAATTAAGTTCACATTTAATGGTCTCTAAAATACTATAGTGAAAAGTATGAACCCCCCCCAGCTAGCTCTGCGTTGGTTTCAGTTGCTAATGTGGTGAGGCACGTTTCCAAGAAGTTCTTAAGCCATCCTCACCCCCTCTATCACAAACCAATCCATTACCTGAAGAATAAGAAATCAGACGGCAATCACGCAGAAATAAAAAGCTCGTTATTGCGTATCACATTGTGTCTTGAATTGAAGAGAGCCAGGAGGGCCTTGGGAGGCTCAAAATGCCCTTGTGAGCCCTGCCAAGCCTCGCACGTCCTCAACGTGATGTGAGAGGGGAGGCACCACGTGTGAGCTGATGGTGTATTTTAGAGATGACAATTTGAAAGCCCAGATAGGTAAAGCTGTAAAGGTACTCTGCCCTGTATCCTTCTTGGAAAAGGATGGCAGGAGTTAGGCTCTTCTGCTTCTTTATATTTAAGACAGAAATTCAAACTGTTTTTGTTTTGGTTTTGGTTTTTTTTCCTAGTAAAAATAAATATTCTTAGCTGTGTTATCCTCTCCCTGCTCCAACATATGAAAAAACAAAAACATACAATGGAGAAGGAGGAGTCTGCTATCCTTTGATGTTCCTCTGCCCAAATTCAGGCTCTTCCCAGTACACAGCCCAAGCAGAAAATACGGACTCTTTGTTAAAGTAATGCAGTACATTAGTAGCTTCCCCCAAGCCTAATGATGCCAGAAGGATTCTACTGTTTTATTTAATTATTAATAAATTCTCCAACTGTTTGTATTGCAGAAGCAAATAAAAGTCCAATTAAAATTTGGAATCTCTTGCAGTAGGTGCCTTCATACCTGCTTCTAATGTCCTTTTGTGTTACTGTCAAACACTGAATTTCCCCCAGTATAAATTTTCCTGTTGGAAAGCACTGGCATCCTCCCTCCTAAACAGCCTTGTCAGAGAGTGGACTAAGGCAAATTACATTGAAGCCAAGAATATGCCTATTCTGGCTATACACTTATTTAAAGTCAAGGACATTTTAAAGAGCAGCTCCGAGCTACTGTAGAGATGCCAGCCTATGATATTTTGTGAAGTATGTCTATGAAGTAAATAAAAATAATAATAAAAAACCAACGCGTAAATAATATTTATTCAGAGATACTACCCATTACACAATAACCCTGAAAACTTTTACTCTGAAAATAAAATATACTACACTACAATTAAAATGCTCTAATACATATTATCTACCCCCAGAGATTAATTATTTAAGAAATTACAAATTGGTACTTTTTTGCTGGGTGCTTCATACTGACACATGAATAGTCCCTTCTCCTGAAGTAAACTGAATTACTCCAATGAGCAAGAGTGGAACATTTGGGCTTTTATTAATAAACATCTATGCTTCTCTAATTCTCGAAAAGGTCCTTTTCTTGTCCATAAAGGCTGTCCTGCGCAGCTTCCAGAACTGTAAGAATTCCTGACTGACTAGTGAGATGTTATTTTTCTTCCAGCAGAGAACGATTAATAAAATATTGCCTCAGCAATGAGGGATGATAATACATTTCTAAAATAAAATAAATACATAAAATAATATTTATTTCACACAGTTAGAGATACCTACTGAAAGTTGTATCTCATCTTGTCTAGGATATGGGTGTTCTGTCACCTATACCATGTACCAGATCGTAATCGCAACAATGAAAAATACCAGAGCTTTTCTCCCAATTTTTATGTAACATTATTCAGATCTTTGTAACTTTCTGATAGAAGAAGACCGTATGCCACAACCAAACATATATGCAAAATCTCTGAGTTATGGAGCGTGAGGGAAACATAAACATGGAGCTGTTTCACTTTTATGAATTTATGACTTGGTATCATTTGAATGTATGTTTTACGGTTGGGTTTTTGAAAAAGGCCTCATGTGATCTCTCATTTCGCATCCACAGCTTAACAGTGTTAAATTCAAATCTGCACCCATAGCAGGCGGAGAGGTAGGGTTATCTTATCAATATAGCTGGCTGTGCTTTCAGAGCATATGTTGTACTGAACATCCAAATGACATTAGCTACATCCAAGTCTAGCTATTATGTAAAAAAGGGAAGATAAAAGGTTTAAGGTTTTTGAAAACAGACCATCCCCTTCCTTAGTACTTTTATTATAAAGACTATGTGTACACACATACACATATGAACTCTTCTTATATAAAAAAGAGCATAAAGAGCTTCCATATTCCTGCAAGAATACCCATACTAAAACAGTTGCTTTAATTTCAATAGCTGTGTTTTGAACTATTTTAATTCAATTAGGACACAGCTATTCTTCTAAAAAATCTAATTAACGTTGAAAATACACCAGTTTTGTAAATTTACAAAGCAATAATCCCACATTCTGAAATGGAATATAATGGGAACGCTTTCCAACTGAAGAGAGGCACACACAAGAAATCACAGCCATGCCCTAGTAAGGATAGAGTTTAAATCACTCGGTTTTTATCAGCCTGCAGCTTGGCATGAGTTTGAACCCAGTGGCTGGAGGTGAAAGATCTCTGTACTAATTTACTGCACCACTGAAATGCCTCCTAATCCCTTCTGTGACTCCAAATTAGTTTAAATCTGTCTGTAATTTTTTTTTTTCTCTTGCATCCTGACATACTCAACAACAACTTTTACAAACACTGAAGATCTCTTGTTCTTTCTCTTCTTCTCTAAGCAAAATGAACCTGAACGGATGTCAACACCAGCTGTGTTCCCGGGATAACAACAGATTTCATCCTCTGTACCTGAACCTAATGCAGCGCAGCAGTTCACATCCACAGTCACGCAGGTTACCAGGAGCACCCTGCCTTCAAGTCTTTCTATATAGTTTGCATTTACTCCCTGTTTTCAAAACCTTTGAGAGGCTTGCACAGCATTCATAGAAGACAGCCTCCTCTCCTTTAAATGTCAACCACTCCTGACAGCTCTGCCCCTCGGGAACTCTGAATCCTGAGGGATGGATCTTGTGCTCTCAGAACAGGGCTCCTTCAGTACCCGGCTTCCTCCAAAACAAGCCTAACACACAACCTCTGAGCACGCACACTAAGGGGAAAAAATAAAGAATGAAGCATACTCCTTTAGGAAGAACTATCAGGGTAATTTTTCCTTAAGATGCAAACCATCTTGTGTTTTTTTTTTTTCTTTAAAAAAGTACATCTATATCTCTATAAATATATATGTACATATAATACATATATATCAATATGTATGTATACACTATATATACACACAATTAGTTTTAACACCATAGTCTTGGGCACTGTATGGAAATGTGGAGGAGTACTTTCATTTGTGTTTCTCCCTGAGCTTTATGATGATTTCTGATGACAACCTACCCTGTGCTCAGTTCCAATAAGTAATTTTACCAGTTGCAAAAGTTCCTAACTTTGTAATTAGAAGCAGCAGAAGAAACATCCTGCAGTGTGCCGTGGATTTGGGACAAACGTGTTATCTAGTCTGCCTTCAGTACACCTTTTTCCCTAAATCTCTACGTGCGATCTGTTTTGATAGCACATTTTATTTCGTTGTTCTGTGGGAAGACAACTGAATTCAGCTGGGGATATCACGGCCACGCTGAAGTCAAATGGAGCACCTTCAAAAAGCATGCAAGCTCTTGGCTTCCAGGCCATCTTGAGGACAAGTGGCACTGGAAACAGCATACGAGATGTTATTGCAGCAAGGCCAGAGGCACCTGAATCTTCTGGATCTTCAGTTTCATCCAGCACACCCACTCCTCTGAGCAACCAAACCCTCACAGTGCTGGAGAAGGGCAATTTCAGTCCAGGGGGTTGCTGCCAAACAGCTGGACCTGGAGAGAAGCTGGAACTCCCAGACACTGCTCGGGACTAACTCCCTTCTGCAAGAAGGAAAGAGCTATTTCTTATTCACTAAGCCACCCAGTTAGTTCGCAGAAATGAAGAGAGTAGTATTTGTGAGTTAAGGTAGGATGGGTTGGGTCACCAGTGATGCTCTGCTCACCGACCTACACTGCCTGATGTCAAAGGAGCTCTGCTAACTTTCAGCAACAGAGGGCCTGTCCTATTTATCTAAAAGCTTTCTGCGTGTGAATTTTGTGCACGCTTATTTCAATTGCACATCCACGTGACTGTGTAAATGGGTCTAAGGCAATCTCTTTACAGGTACATTTATTCAATGTGCATGCCTTACCCAAAACGCACACAGAGCAGCAGAGAGGCGATAGATGTGTTAGAGCTCCTCATCTTATTAAGTCTCCCTAAAAAGTAATCGGGCCACTAGTGGTTTCAAAAAAACATAGCACATTCATCAGATTTAGGAAATTTAAAAGCTTTACAGATAATATGCAGCTTCTCTTTTTTCTTTCTGTATCTTGAAAATCCCCCCCTCCCCAGATTTCATCACTTGCAGCACAAAATTATGATGACACAGCAAAGACCATCATCATCATCATCCTGATTTAGGTAAAAAACACGTTTATCATATCCAACAGCACATTGCTGAGGTCCTTCTGATAAAGAAAGAAATTAGGCCTCCACAGAGGGAATACAGTGCCTGTCTAATCTTTCTTTTTCTGTTGCTGTGTCACGAGGCAGATCTTTCTAACATACAGATCCTCACTGGACTCCAAGCTATTGCAGGCAGCTTTAAAATGAGATATATGGGCCATTCTGCTCAGCTCCTCTGAAGTCTTTAGGGCCTTGTGTGCCTGCCAGATTACAATTTGCCTCTGGCAAATAGGCCACTATTTTTTAAGTCCAAACTAAAATCTGTGTATAAGAAACTAAGAACTCATTTCCTAGGTAACTATTCTGGTGATGCCTATCTTGTCAAAGTCTAGAGTGTCAATTAGAAGTAAAATTAGAAAAAAAAAAACAACCAACCCAACCACCAATTAATGAATTTGGGATTTCTCTTTGCTACCCATATGAGGTTGTTTAAAGAGAAGTCAACTTTAAAATTCAGTCAATTAAGAACATGATTTAAAAGCAGCTTCAGGGGCCAGACCTGCCCCCAAGCCAATTTACCAATTTTGTGGCTTTGCAATCAGATTTGTGTATATTTGTTAAAAAAAAAACAACAACCCAACCTTCCTTCTGTATCGAAGGCACAAACAAACAAATGGCAAATCTGACTAACGCTCCACTGGCTTCAACAGGCTTTGGATTCATTCTCACCATTTCCTTCAGGGAAACAGTGTAACAGTTTACAAACAAAGTACTACAAAACATAAGCAAATGGAGAAAAAAGTATTTTCCTTTTTTCCAAGACAGTAAACTGCCTTGGAATAATAACAGCAATGCAGCTTAAATTGCCGGTGTCCTTTATTTTTGTGTTCAGCAGTCCCGAATGTTTATGGAAGGTTTTAGCTGGGGATGCTCTTACTTTATAATCTCAGAATGAATTGGTTTGACTTTGACATTTACAGGAATTTAAAAGTTACTGCTTGCAAGTAAAACTATAAAAAAGACAAGACATAAACAATGCTATTAGAGGTAGTCACTAGAACAAACTAGTTGTACTTTATTATTTTTGGAACTATGTCTGTAACCTAAATTATGGATCAAAACCCCCCTACATTAGGTACTGCACAAAGCCAAAGCAAATGAAGAAGGCATTTTCTTCTTCAAATATCGTACTTTAGACAATAGACAATAGCTGTTTAAAGACAGAAGGAAATGGCATAGGAGAAGCATTCAGTTAACATCAATTAGCAGTCATCTTGGCACATAAGCAGATGAACCATTTTTTGTGTCGTCACAAGGAAATGGAAGCTTCGAAAGCCATTTCTCAAGGGCAATATCCTCAATATCCTCAAAGATGAACTGGCATTCTGGGCTGATAAGGAAGAGTGTGTAAATACTTGGATATTATATGAAAGATTAGTTGAATCAGTGAGAAGAGAGACCATAAGAGACTGCAAGAATGAGACTAAGCATGTTGCATTTGATGGATTCATCCCTGGTTGTCATATGCTGAGGTGCAATAACTGAGACATAACAGAGCAGGGAACTGAACAAGCACGCGAGATATACAGACGGACAAGAAAGGTGGTGTCTTAAAGATGTTATGCAAAATAATCTGTAAGAATTGGCACAGTCTGGGTAGGAAGATGTGAGCAGATGATGATGACGTCTGCATCACATGCCGGATTCACGGAAGACTGGTGGCAGGGGCTGCAGCAATGGAGAAAAGGGCAACAAGAACAGTGGGGGTTGGAAGGAAGGTTGGAAGAATGTAAAGCTGTTTCTCATAACAAGGGCAGGAATGAGAAAATGAGGCATGCCAATTAAAATCAAGCATGTGCATATTTGCGCCTTTAAATAAACAAGTTCGATTCTACTACCAGTGTTTAGGCAGTTAGCAGCTATATTTGCCTGCATAACCTAGATGATTAACTGCTGCAAGTTTTTGGAAAAGATCACCTCTTTACAGTCAAAAAGACACTGGTTGTTTATCCTAAGACCAATGCAAACCATCTTGTGATTAAGTACTTATTGAAGCATTAAGTACTTATTCCATGGCATGTAATCTTGCAGTGAACTTAGAAAACCAAAGCCAAGCTTTCCTCATCAAGGATAGCAACTATCGGTCAGAGACTGATCAATACTCTCCAGAAGCCAGTGTTATCTGGGAAATAATGAAAGTGCTATTTGAAACGTTCATTTACACACAGGCTGGACCTGCAAAGGTGAGTGACTTGAGGTCAGGAATCAGCCATGGTTTCCCCAAGTGCTGAGGACAAATTCTTATACACATAGATATAAAACAAAGAAAAGTTACTTTCACCCTTCTCAGAGCTGTTGTAACTGAACAACAACTAATACCGGAGTTGTTCATTCACTAGCCAAAGAAGATCTCCAAGTCATAAAAATTAACAAAGGTGAAACAGATACTACACTGCTCAAGGGTCAGAAATCTGTACCCAGGCAGGCTGAGCATATGCATGTCTTGACTTTTTTAATTTCATGGAAAAACTGTACAAGTCAGTCGACCCTGAGAAGTGAGCCTCGGGGTTACAAATTAATCCCTTCAGTGGCTGTTCCACTACTCACCATTCCTTGCTTACCTTGAGTAAGCTGACCTAGCTTTATAGCTGATGAGCAACTGCCGAATACCTTGTTTGTTTCTAGCTCTTAGTAGATTAAAAAAAAACCAACCCAAGCTTTTCTCAACAAACATTTAACAGCTTTGGACACATTCTACATAAAACAAACAATTTTTTGCAAGACACTTCCTAATGTACATAATGCCACATCCATGTTTTGTGTCCGAGGGATCAGACGAGGGTCAGTTTCTCATCCAAGACAACAGCATTTATCTTAACTGAGACCGGCATATATGGGCCCAGTTTCTGAGCCACCCCTATGATGCCCTCTCTTTACCAGATATAAAACCATGTCAGAGAGCAGAAGAGACAATATACATCCAAGTGGATGCAACGACCATGTGGGGTGTGCTCTGACTTATGTTAGGATAGAATATATCAGATAAAGGGAAATGATTACAATTATAGCAGCAGAAACAACCTACATATTTATACTAACGGTGTCCATTTTAATTCTGCTTTCAGTTCCTCCCAATTATCACTTTCCTTCAGAAATACCCCGATCTTGATTTTTGTCTGAACGTACTTTTTAAGGAAAGCTTGAGCATCAACAGCTCAGCCATTCATGAGAAGTGAAATAAAGTCTTGCCATAATGAAAAAAAAAAATCATTGCATCCTTGCTTTAAATAGCTCCCTAGTCAAGATGGCCACAGTTGGAGAGCCAGCATTTGGCAAGAAAATTTCTCTCAGTGGGAAGATATCTTGGCTTCTTTGAAAGAAAACTTGCTTTGATTTGGTACCTTCTTTTCAGTACATACTGAAAGTTCACGATACAAGGTCTGCTGGAAAGAAATCTTGTCACTGACTTGTTTGGTTTTGTACCAAGTCCCAGTAACTAAGGAGCTTTTTGGTACATGAGCTCACTTGAGTACTCTCAAACATGCCCTGAAAAATGTGGGGAAGTCAGTGTTGTGAAATGGCAGGGATACCAAAGCTTGGAGAAAGAGAACCTACAGCTCTCAGAAGCTATTCGGAAATACTCCTGTCACCTTCCATGATCTGAAGGAAGTTCAATTAAACGGAGTGCTTGCATTTTAAGTATTATCTTACCTACTACCAAATAGATTTATTTCAAGATGTCACGAAACATCTGCCCAATAATGAGCAAAGACCTACCAATCCCCCCTCCTCTATTTTCACATGTGTGTTTTTGCTGCTATTGAAACATTAAAAAAAAAAAAGCATGTAATCAATTTCAGCTGAGTCAGATCTACACTAAATTTCGGAAATTAACTCCCTTTTAAAACCGAAGCTGTAGTACCTTGGATGCAGAGGCTCCAAGAGAAAAGCTGAAATGTATCAGCTTAACAATAGTGCCACTAACATATTTTGAACACCCTGGAGTTTGCTAAGCTTTAAACTTCTCTATGTTTTAGGCCTTTGACCTCTTGCATATCAGCTATGCAATTTTTGCATCTGAATTGATTAGATATGGTTATGCCTCTACTTATAAATCCACTTACACTTCTACTTAAAACTCCACTGCCCAGATCTCTGCACATCCACCTGCAAATCTGCTGTAAGAAGAAAACCGTTGGAGAGCAACCAAAACGGTGCTGTGTGGTGTCGGGGCACGAGTTGTGGAACTGGACGGGTGTCAGGAGCCAAGAGAAAACTGCCTTCCTGATGCCAATCGCTTTACCTGTCAGCCTCTGAAATGAGCCACAGCTTAGAGGAAATCAAGGCTTAAAAGGATGTTAACAGCCTTGTTTGTTTCTGGAAGTCAAATGCAGTGTAACTCCTTCTGAGGCTGCTTTACTATTCCTCATCAAAGCGGTTTTACTTTCCAGACAGAAGACTTGAGAGACAGGTTGTGCTGCCTGTAAATCATGATTTTCATAGAGGAACGAAGCCCTTCCTTTAAGGGAAGCATTTCCCCTAAAAAGAAAAACATGGGAGAGGTGGGAATTGCCCTCAACTTTGAGGAATAACTCCGTTTCATCACTGGATACTTGGATGTGTCAGCCTATCCTAATCTCATACCCTTTTTCTGTCTTTAGTCTCCTTACAGCACATCCTACCTTTTCCTCCCCTAGACCTGTTAGACTGCCAAAGAATTGTTTTGACACAAAAAAAATCATCAAACTATTCTTTTTGAGAAAATATTTTTCTATTTTTCCCCAGTACATTAATAGAACTAACTATAAATTACACCTTTAAAAACATTTCAAGTAAAAGGTGTACTTACAAATCTTTTAATAGCATAAAAACATTTGGATCCAACGGGGTATAAATGAGCAAGTTTTTTGCAATCTGGATCTCAGCACAGAAACCAAGCTGCCGTGCCCAGGAGCACTTTCCTTACAATTAACTTAATGCTGGAATGGTGCTGTCACACTCAACCAGCATGATGAATGTAGAGTAATGTTTTTTAAATATTACAATGTATTAGGATTTGTTTCTGCAATAGCTTGCGATGAAATCCAGACCGCAGCAGAAATTGTTATTTTTAAAAAACATGGATTATAGCTGGGTGGGAAGGGATAGAGCAGAAGGTACTGCTTCCCTTTCAGCAGCATACTAAACCCAGTAACAGGCAGGCACTTGGAGTTAAGCTCCATCTTAACAGGCCATCCATCAAGCCAATATCAACAGTTTGAAGGGAATACACAAATGTGGAGTTCACGGCATAAACACACATTGGTCTCATAAACAGGCACTATACAAATTCAAACACGATCATACAAATCAGTAATTACCACCATAAAAGGCAATTTAAAATATACACCATAGACTTTCAGTTACATAGTAATGAGATGCTCAGAAACAAAGCTGATAAACGTGGCCAAAGCATAAGACCTACAACCACTGGATGAAATTCAGACTTTGCTGACGGCAAATCCAAGCACCTATCTAGTTAGAAAGGCACCTACATCTTTACATCGAAGAACTCCAAAATGTACTTTTCCTGCGAAGGTCAATGATAATAATCTGTGGGTCTCTGAACGGAGGAGTGTCCAGTGTAGGAGCTGAGGCACCAAACGCACCTGTTAGATGTCCTCTGAGGAGATAAGCCAGGGGACAGGAGGAGATTGGGGTGGGTGAGGAGGACCTGGAGCAGCTCCAGCATTACTCAGCATGGCTCCCCGTCTCTCTTGCATATGCATGCTGGAACAGGGACAACAACCAACCTTGTCTGGTGGGGAAACAAGGCCCAGCCAGAACATTTACATCACAGGTTCAGACAAAGCCTGCAGATGCAGTCTGCCATAAGAAAGGTCCATACCACAGCCTGTCATTGTAAGTGACTGTATAGGTACTGCATAGCTATAAATTAACTAAAAGATAATCAGCCGCGCTGTTATGATGCTTAAATTCAGAGACACATTATCATGGCTGTAAAATGCTTTCTGCGCATAAAGCTCAGAACCGGTCTGCGCCTTAAGGCACTTCTGCTCTGCTTGAGCCCTACCTACCTAAGACACCAAAATGTACTTTGTGACAGCCCATATCAGTTAATATTCCTGTGCTGGTCACTCCCTGATTTTAAGGCTGATGGCACTGTATTTTCAATCCTTTTTAATGAAGAGTCAGGACTTTGATGAACTGAGAAACTGTTGGCATTTTCTTTTATAAATATTATGAGAGCAGCTGTTTGCCTGCCCAGGTTTGCGCTGATGCCTACTTATCTGTGTGACTGTGCTCAGAATCAAAGGAACTATAAAAGCAAATATGTAAAGGAAAGGTTAAAAAAGTAATGACAGCTACAAGTACACAACTTCCGAGGAGGTAAAAATAACCATAGCTGATTTCCTTCAAGCTACAATCCTCCAAGATCATGCTTGCGATGGACGGAAACCTAATATCTTCAAAGGCTTGAGGAGCGAGAGGGATTTTTCTAGGCATGCCCAAAAAATCAGAGGGTGTGTTAGTGAAATAGCCAACAATTTGGAAAGACCAAAAGCCAGAAAGCAGGAGTGTGCTGTGGGCTGAACAGGCTCCTCCTTCCAACTCAAATATGAGGATTAAACTGGGCCCATCTGAATTACACCAGACAGATCACCTTTAGGTAAAGTAATGTATGTATTTTTATATACATCTTTTTTTTTTTTCCCATTGTGAACCTTTGGTCCAGTGTACTTGGTAGTTTTGGAAATAAATATCTTTTGTTCTGAAACAGTAGTTTTGAGTAACTTTAACCAGCTGCTTCCAAAGGAAATGTCTGGAGTGTCCCATTGCACTGGGTCTGCTGATACTGTCAGGAGTCTGTAAGAAGATTAATGTACTATCATAGAATCATAGAATGGTTTATGTTGGAAAGGACCTTAAAAATCATCGAGTTCCAACCCCCCTGCCATAGGCAGGGACACCTCCCACTAGACCAGGTTGCTCAAAGCCCCATCCAATCTGGCCTTGAACACCTCCAGGGATGGGGCCTCCACAACTTGCCTAGGCAACCTGTTCCAGTGCCTCACCACCCTCATAGTGAAAAATTTCTTCCTAATATCTATTCTAAATCTACCCTCTTCCAGTTTAAAGCCATTCTCTCTCATCCTATCACTACATGCCCTTGTAAAAAGTCCCACTCCAACTTTCTAGTAGGCCTCGTTTAGGTACTGGAAAGCTGCTATAAGGTCTCCCCGGAGCCTTCTCTTCTCCAGGCTGAACAACCCCAACTCTCTCAGCCTTTCCTCATAGGAGAGGTGCTCCAACCCTCTGATCATCTTTGTGGCCTTCCTCTGGACCCACTCCAACCGGTCCTTGTCCTTCTTATGTTGGGGGCTCCAGAGCTGGACACAATATTCCAGGTGCAGTCTCACAAGAGCAGAATAGAGGGGCAGAATCACCTCCAATGACCTGCTGGCCACGCTGCTTTTGATGCAGCCCAGGACACGGGTGGCCTTCTGGGCTGCAAGCATGTGTTGCTGGTTCATGTTGAGCTTGTCATCAGCCAACACCCCCAAGTCCTTCTGCTCAGGGCTGCTCTCAATCCATTCTCTGCCCAGCCTGTATTTGTGCATAGGATTGCCCCAGCCCACTTGCAGGACCTTGCACTTGGCCTTGTTGAACTTCATGAGGATTGCACAGGCCCACCTCTCAAGCTTGTCCAGGTCCCTCTGGATGGCATCCCCTCCCTCCAGCGTGTTGACCACTCCACATAGCTAGGTGTTGTTGGCAAACTTGCTGAGGGTGTACTCAATCCCAACACCCATGTCACCAACAAAGATGTTAAATAGTACCGGTCCCTGTACTGACCCCTGAGGAACACCACTTGTCACTGCTCGCCACTTGGACATCAAGCCATTGACTGCAACTCTTCGAGGTCCTAACTTCAGAAATGGCATTGCAGCTAGCAATTGTCCCTAATAATTAGTATCTACAGCATGCCCCCGGAGTTGAGGAGGCTAAAATATTAACACAGATTTGAAGAAAAAAAAAAGGCATTCTATTTTACATTCATAGATTAAACTAAAATATACATCATTACTATTGCAAGCTATCTTGATGGGCAGTTTGGAAGTCTCTGAAGAATATAACCTGTTAAGACTACACCACTGACTAAGCTATCAAAAAACTGCCATTTGCTAAAATAATTCCTTAAGTGTGCACTAACTCCAGACTGCACTAGGAGAAAGTTAAACACTTAAAAGAATGGAGTTTTCCATGACTCCTGCCTAACAAAATTTTGATTGAAATCAAAGTGGCAGCACTGAGAACACAGGGTTGACATAACAAATGCCATAGCCAATTTGAACAATTATGAGCCCAAATCTGCCGTCATTTACATATACATGTGATTCCAGCTGGTGAGCTCAAATTATGTATGCACAACCAACAGAGAATACTTTTTTATATATCTCCAAGTTCCACCACAAAAAATACAATGGAAATTCAAGTCAATACCATTTAAGCAAAACAAAAGAAGCTTTAAGGAATATGCTGAAAATCATCTTGCTCCATGTATTTGCCCTAAATGCTGCAAGAGTTTAATAATGATCTGTGGTTTTGCATATAAAGTTGCACTGTAAATACAAAAAGAATGCAAAAAGATGCACTAAGGATGTCAAATGCAGCAACAAGTCAACATTTTTTGGTATCTCAGCAGTTGTACTGCTGTTTGTGCTGCTCTCCTCTGTGGGTACGCAGCTCCAGCTGATGACAGTGAAGCTTCCCAAATGAGAGCATGCCTCGTGCAAGTCTCTCCGGTGTCCAAAACAGAACAAAATAATTCTTGAGTATCACTGATTCAGCCTGGAATCTGAAACAATCAAAGATGAAGATGATCACACTGTGCTGCTTCTCCTGCCAAGTGGGAGGTGGAGGAAGTTGTGTTTACATGCTTGCTCGGAGCAGCTTTGCCCATATGAGGTCTGACAGTCCAACGACAGAGCTTGAGCAGCTAGGCAGCTTCTGGTGGGTCTGCCTATACCGCCATAGCTCTCTACAGCCACAGAAATATCAAGCACACCCGTAATGACCACCATGACCACTGCATGACCAGTACAAAATTTTAGCAGCTCAGACAGCACATGAAATGAGACGACACTGCCCTCCAAATGCCAGGAGTTTTCAAAGTGTAATCCCTGAATCTCGGAGAATCAATGAGTTGCATCTCAGATGTCCACAAAGGTTAACTGAGAAAAACAAGTCTCTTGCAACCAGGAGAGGTCTGCATCTGCATAGGAAAAAGAAAATAGGTGGCCACAGACTAAATACTTTGAAAATATTTAACTTGCACTATTTCACAGAGCCCAGTGGGGTGAAGGCACTAAGATAAAGTGGTCTCTTGGAATTTACATGACAATAAGGTGGGGAAGTTTGTTGCTTTGCTTCACACGTAGTTGCTTTCGCACATTCCTCTTTCTGGGAAGAGTTGATAATGCTGTCTGTGGTTCATCTACAAGTGCCTTCCACTAACTTAACTGAGATCACGACCCTTTCAAAATGAGATTTCTAAGCTCATGAAAAAGCCAGCTCTAAACAACATTCATATAATCTGTGTTTTAACACTTGGATACTACTTTAAGACTCTACAATTAATTATAGTTTTCTTTAATTGTTCAATTTTTTTCCTTTATATCTTCTTCAATACTATTACAGTACTGTTTTGTAAAAAGACCTGTTCTTAATTAAAAAAACCCTGTGAAAAGGAAGCTTTCTTTTACTAATAAGAACATATGGTTTGAAGCTATCTTTTCATTAAAATCGTAAACGCCGGCTTCAGTATTTCACCTAAAATGGATCACTGCATTTCTATGTTTCCTTATGAAAAAGTATAAATCAGCCAAAAGAGCATAACACACGCCTATCTGCAAAACCAAGGCATATGTGATCTGATCCTTTCTGAGATCAGTGTGCAAGTCTAGTAAGATAAACCAGGTGCAATATAGTACTCTTCCATTTATTACATCCTTCTTTTATTACTTTTATTGACCATTGAGTGTTTCAGCAGCGAATATTTGCAATACAACCAGTCTGCATTTGCTGATCAGCTTTTTCTCAAGAAACGGACAAAACAAGTCATGGCCAAAAACTGACCATCCATCTCATAGGGAAAAGCTGGAGCAGAAGATAGCATGTAAAATGGTAAAATAAAATGTGACCCCGACTCGCTATGCTACAGCACACCACTTGCTCTTTTGCTAGCATACCTAGAAACATATATTGAGAACAAATGGTGCATTTGACCTTACTGACAGTAGCACCGGAGGGAATCCTGTGTTGTTTCAGAGCTGGTAAACCTGTGTATATCATCACTGGAGTGCAATTTGTCCTTCTTTTTCTTAAAAAACAACCACCCCAAACCCCCTGCAACATTAAAAAAATATCTATTTTTTTTTTCATAGCACTGGTATTTTAAAACACTATGTGTTAGTACATATACATTGACACTTTCTGGAAAGGAAATAAGGACTTGCTTGACACCGTGAGGGTAAATTAAGTTTATGCATGTGTAAATACAAACCACAAAATACTATGTTTATGGTGCGATATGATAAATGAAATCAACCTTTCATGATTCATGATGAATAAATTTACTGAACTACATTTTTTTACCTTATGGGCACACGCATTAACCCACGAAAAGGAAATGATTCCTTGGCACTATACTTCTTTGAAGAGAAAACTCAAAAGGACTCGCTCCTGTAACCAAATAATGTCTAAAGCGGTGCACACTGAGGCAAGGGTGGGGAGGTTAAACAGCAGCGAGGGGCAGATAAAGACAAGACTGAAAGATTTTCACCCCTTCGAGTCAACAAGGGAGTGTTCCAGCTGACATATGCAGCCTCTGCTTGCCCTTTGTCATGTCTGTGTTTCACCTCAAAAACTGTCAGTGACTTGTCAGAATCAATCAGAAAAGCTAATGCAATTCTGCAATGATGTACAAGTTTGGACAGCATGACATCAAATTTCTGGTAGTGTGTGTCAAGTACCATATGAAAACAGATGTCCTCATTACTCCACTGCTTTGGTACAAAAGAGTACATCCTACCTTTTTGACCCGTATCTGGCAATTGGGGGATTATAATAAAGGACAGCAAGCGATACAGCCTCTAGCGTGTGCCTCTATCACATAAATTGAATTCTAACACTCCTTATCTTCCAGAAAAAGAAGTTTGCTCTATCAAGTACAGTTTTCCTACTGGATGCTGCTTTATGTTACAAAGACTTAGAAGTCAGTGTGACGGTGCTTCATGGACCTGAGACAATCCCCCATCTTGCTTAACGCAACAGGGGTTTCCAGAGCTCGAGTCATTAATTGCTACAGCTTGACCAAAAAAGGCAAAGCCCATTCGTTACTGAGCATTTGTGCAGCTCCTGGATGGAGCCTGAGCTCTGAGCACGCCGAGGGACCTGCGATGCAGCCCCACCAGGGGGTTACATACATCCCTCTCCTTTCCTACAGCCAAAGTGCTTGCTCCTCATTCATTCCACAGTCCTCAGGTGCCACAGCTGCAGGTGATGCATGGAAAAGCACCTATGGCTGCAAATTTATCCTAAATACAGACAGTATTTTAACTGAACATTTTATTTCATTATGTTAAATCACAAAAACCACTTTTCCAACAACCTTCCCTTTCATTAAACCAGGACATACAAAACCAAACCAGAGTCTTCTCTAGCTGCACTTCTCCTCTTTGATACTGTCATCAAAGCTCTACTGATGCTACGTAAGAGAAGAGAGAATGTTTTTTAAGAAGGTAGTAAGTCAGGGTGCCAGCAGACTCCAACTGCCCAGGACTCTTCTGCCCCATGTGTAATCTGGGTGAAATCCCCAGATGAACTAGTCTATCCAAGGCAAAGCATGGGTAACCATCCTTCAGGGCATCCTTGCCGCAACAACAGGCAGATTCTCTAATTCCATTAGTAGAGGAATTAAGGGAACCCTATAGCCTGAGGTGTATTAGCATGTAAAAGAAGCTTGGTACAAAACCGATTTAAATGTAAAAAGAATAAATTTCTACCACATGTAATTAGAGGGAGAGGAATAATTTTATCTCCTGAGGAAAATGCAAGCACACCTCCCTGTGCCAGGTAATACCCAGGAACAGACTCATAATTAGATGCCTCAGGAAGGAGCACTGCTCTCCCTGCTTGGAGAGAGCTCTGGAATCTGAATCTTCCCAGAGAATTCCCTTCGTGCTAAAAGGGAACGGCGAAGTGAGTCTCTGAATTACTTTGTTTGCTGGTTGTGTCTCTCCCTTTCTCACTGGGCACTTTGGGGTGTCCAGCCTGCTGCTATTGAAGATGTCTGTAGAGCCACAAGCCCTCTTTGGGAAAGAGCTCGCAGGGAAGCTTTGGAGCAAGGATGGGCATCGGCAAGGGAATGAATCTCATCTGCAAGAGCTCACATTACGTACTCCCCAGCAAGGAGATTTGTTTGCACAAAGCCACTCAGCATAACATAATACAATAATATCCAGAGTTCTGTATCACTATTCCGGTTCAAATCTCTAAGCAAGTTACAAACGAGAGGCAGGAATCAGCAAGAAGATCTGGTTCATGGAAATCTGTGATGTCTGCTTTAATAACAGCTCATGCTATCCCCATTTCCTAGAGCACAGTATTCTTCAACAACAATGGAGAGATAAATGTAGTAAGGATGGAAGCGTCATCAGTTAGAGTAAGATGGAATCAAGCCTTTGAATCCTCTCAGGTAGTGGGTCATCTACTGAGAGATCCCACAGGGTACAAGTGATGGTTAAGTTCTTTGTGATTTGGATTGAGGCTGCAATTAGCACACTCGATCTCACAAGCGCCTGAGCAAATCATCTTGGGTGCTAAACATCTTTGGTCAACACTAAATTAGCCTGACCTCTGAATTGCCTTGGAATTGGCTTCCTCTGTGTCCACTCTTCACAGAGATTTTAGTAGTTGGCTTTTCTCCAAGTATTTCAAAGCTTCTTACTCTAAGTTCGGCCTTTCCAGCTATCCACATCTCAACAGAGTCATACACAAAATTGTATTCCATTACCACACCTAACACACTTTGAGTTAAAGCATGGTGTGCAAGAGCATGGTAACAGCGTGTTCCGCATATGAAAGATAAGAGATCTTTACAGCTATGAAGTTGGCATATTGCATTGGAAGAGTAGCAACTGTATGGCGTGTGTTAGAAAGGCCTTCCATACGTCATTCAAGTTCACTCCTTAAACATATACTGGTGCACAATTTAGAGGCACCATAGCTACAGTCCAGGACTCTTTGGTATACACCAATATACATCCATTTGACCTCCCACACCTTCTACATTTTTTCCTCTTTCTATGCCACCTATTCTCACAAGCCTAACTCGTTCTAGAAGATGCACAAACCGCAGGTTTTCGAATAAAGAAAATACAAAGTATTTTTATCCCCATTAAATGCATGAGTGAAGAATGATCAACAGTGTTCAGTGCAGTGCCAGTTAATAAAGCAACTTTATCAAATATTAAGGCTAAATAGAGATTTTTTTCAGGCATAATAAGCATGCATCAAAAAGATTTGCCCACCCTCCCCATGTACTGTATACGAGCTGATGTTGCTTTGATTACCACTGCAGATTAAAAGCTCATCATTACAGGAAAGGAGTTTTTTGGCAGCCAATCTGAGAATGTCCTCCTGCTCCACGTGCAAGCTGCACCTACTCTCTTCTCTTTCCTGAAACACATGCCAACAACATGGAGTATTAGAAGAACCCAATCAACATGCCTACCAGAACGAAATACTACACAAAAACTTGCCCTGGGGAAGAGAATCATAGAGTCGTTTAGGTTGGGAGGGACCTTTTGAGATCATAGAGTCTAATCCACCTGCTCAAGCAGGGTCATTTACAGCAGGTTGTCCAGGACCTATTGTCTATATCAATATCTGATATTGTCTATATCAATAGATGGGAGACTCCATAACCTGTCTGAGCAACCTGTTCTAGTGTTTGACCACTCTCACAAGAAAAAATTGTTTTCTTGTGTTCAGATGTGAGGAATAACAGAGGACAAACCACATGTGACAAATATTAGCCATGCCACTTCATGTGCCACTGAAAGATGTTCTGATACTGAGATGCTGAGGAAGAGTAAGAACCCGAGTAGAAGGGCCAGATCTTAAGTGACCTTCATGCAAACAGACAACAGACATTCCCACAGAAACCTCTCCTGTCTCCCTGCAACCTCATGCTCTCCCGCCTGCCATCTAGCTCCAGAGTACCCACACCTACACTACCTGCATCTCCCCAGCTGGTCAGGGTTCTTCATCTCTTCTCTTTTCCCCTCTCACCCCAAGAACTGGGAAACTCCCGGGTACGCGATGCATCCCTAAGGCCAGATATCTTCCACTGTATTTGTATGACATCTCCAAAGTGAGGAAGCCACTAGCTGCCACGCTCAAAACTATTGCTGCTCAGAGAAAACTGGTTATAACACAAATATTGAACAGATTCTCTCCTTAAAATTGAAATGAATGGCATTTCTTCAGTAAATACGCAGAATATTTTAATTGAATTTGTATTTGCTCTTCTGTTCACTGAGATCTTTTGGCCCAAGTGACAAACAAATCCGCCCGGCTTTAGGACTGCTCTATCTGCAAAATAAATCTCATTTCTCATTGAAAAAACTCAAAACCCTAGGTTAATATTCTGATTTCTTACCATACCGCATATGAATCTTTTTATGGTTCTTGTGGCTCTCAGTGCTGTCACAAAAATATTTTACTAATTTCCTCAAACATTAGCACAGGCTTGCAGTTTTTAAAATTGTTCTTTCTGCTATTTGCTCTGTAAAAGCATGATCAAGGACAGCACAATTTAACTTCTGCAAACATGAAATTTTTATGATAAATCAACAGGGCAGCATATAAATGTGTTATGAAGTTAATGGTCTGTCAAGATATTAACAATGTTGATTCCTGAAGAGAAGTCTAGAATTTAAAAGACAAAACTGGGTTTATCGGCTAGGACAGATTGCTGCTTGTCTGACTGACTTAGTCTGTGTGA
Source organism: Anarhynchus alexandrinus (assembly GCA_008711295.1). Lineage (NCBI taxonomy): Eukaryota > Metazoa > Chordata > Aves > Charadriiformes > Charadriidae > Anarhynchus > Anarhynchus alexandrinus. The sequence goes on along the minus strand of VUYV01000188.1, from coordinate 433,282 downwards.
CAGAGCTACAAGCTGCCTTTGGGTTCACAAGTCCTTCAAAACCGAAGATTCATGGTAATAGAAAGCTTTTCAGCATAAAGCACCCAACAATCAGAGTTAAAGTTTTATTTATTGGCTCTGACCATCTACTTCTGTTATCAACCATAAGGGCCCATACACTTCATCAACTCCCAACAATAGCCGCAAGCTTGGACAATCTGTCTTGTGTCTTCATTGGGTAAAACTTCAATGGAGCAGCATCGATTAAAGAACAGCCCACGCATAAAATGGAAACTCATTAAAATAAACTTTTTCAAAGGGGGAAGAAACTTCAGTTCCAATTGAATTGAACTGTTTTTATTTCGGAGATGAAAGCTCCATTACCCAGCTATACATTCATGTGCTCTTGGCTTAAGTGCTTTTTATTTGACTTAAACTTTTGGTTTCTTCCCATGTCTTTTTGGAGGCTTGAGAAACATAATAGGAATTCAGAGCTTATTGAGCTTGATTGGAACACAGTATCTGTGAACCTCATCATAATACCTCCTGGACCTTTCTGTTTATCGTCTCACTGTGGCCTCTTTTGTGTGTTTTCCTGGCCTTTCCTACAAGAACAATTGTCTCTTTTCACACGTATTTGCACAGACGTTTTTAATGCTTTAAACATTTTTAAATGAGCGGCCACAAAATAATGAAGAAATAAAAATAACGCAGGTGTAGTCGTTTACATTGTAGACGGAAGACAGCATAAGCTGCTGATGTCAAGATAGCTTTTCTGAAGTGTTTATATGAAAACTGACTTGCAGCTTACTGCCTGAAAACCTCACCTTGAACTTATTATGAGGGCAATAATAATATGAAAAAATACAGATGGTAACCTGTGCTATCCGGAAACTTCAGTTTAAACAGAGCAAGCTTAATACATGGTAGATTACTCATTTATATCAAAACTAAGTAATAATACCCCAAATGCTTTGATTTTAGATGCCTGAACACTAAATGAAATGAACTATATTCTCAGTTACTTACATATACTGAATGTCAAGAGAAATTTGTTTAACGCTGCGAAGCTATATAGGAATATTCACTGACTGTGCTGCTGAACACCCTGCTCTGCAGGAAATGAGCCCACAAACGCTTTACAAAATTTCATCACGCTGTGTGCTTTTGTCTTCATATATACTTTTACGAAACATAAAGTAATCCAACTCTATTAAAAATACATGCAAATATTTCTTAAAGTTTTCTCCTTTAATAATAGCACACAACTTGCATAAAAATTAGCATACAGAAGATGAATGTATGTTTGGTCTTCAAATTCACCACCAATATTTTTTTTTTTGCCTAAATTCTGGTTTGGGGTGAAAAAAATCAAATCACCTTTGATTTCAGCTAGACGCAGATGCACACAACAGAACTCGGTTCCTCAAGTTTACATATGGCCACACAAAGGCTGAGAAAACACAAAGGTCTATTAACGATCATCTCCCTAGAACACAAAAAATGTACTTCATGCAGCACATTATTTAAAAACAAACAATGTGTGGGAATCAGACAGATTTAAGACCTGCATTATTCTAAATTTTTGCATAAAGACTCAGTGTTGATTATAAATTAGTTTTTCTTATCAATGTGTTCATTCTCACACATTTAATTCCTGAGGCTGATAGACATTAGTCTAACACTTAGACAAGACAAGGAGAGTCTGAATGCTCAAGAGAAAGCCGTGCAAATCCGGGAGACGGGGACTCCCAAATCTGATCATAATCTTACAATTTCTATATCGCTCTTGTCCTTAGGATATTGAATGATGGTGCAGTTCACAGTCTAGCTAGGCAAGCCCCAATTAGTTTTCATCTTGGTCCTACAGACAACATCGGTGAAGATATACCTAGGCTGCCCCCCGAGTTTCTGTGCTGACCACTGTGCTGCCACAGCTTCCCTACCCTTCGTTGCTCTCACTCTAGCTAGATTAAAAGGGGCACAGCTATGGCAGCCTGCGTTTCATTTGCTGTGTACAGATGCCGATCACTTAAGATATGCTTAAGCACACCAGAAAGTCCATCTTTTCCTTCCCTGCCTCAGTTTCACCGGCTGTAAATCCAGCCTGCTCCATGGAGATACTGCACTCATCCGTTAGCGCTTGAACTTAATGTAGTCAAAGCACGATCTAAAGATCAGTTTTCAAAAAAAATTTCTTTTAAGGGATTTGATAACTTTTCCCCGCTCACTCTCAAAGCATTTTTAAACCCTGAAAAATGTCTCAGCGTTAGCAAAACTTATTTCCTGTATTTCTTATTTAAAATTTCAATTTAAAAAGTCGTTTGAGATAACAACCCCCCATTGTTCAGGGCACCAGAATGTGCAGGCTGGGGTTTTCTGCACGGAGTCACCCTAGAGTAGAGTGGGAGTTCGGGTACACAAGAAATGTGGGATCAAGTACAGATACGTTGGATTGCTCTGCTACTTAACATTTTTTCGTGCAAAATTCAAAAGGGAATTTAGAACAAAAAAGGTGCAAATCAAATATAGAAATGAGTAATTGGGATAAAAATCAATTATAAAATAGGTAAATTAAACATATGTGAAAAACAGAGCATTAGTACTACCGTGATGAACATTTTCACAGTATTTCTTGATGGACTTTGCAGTTCAAACACACTTATGTCAAAAGTTAAACATACACACCAAAGGAAAAGTCTATAAAACTGAGCTGTGCTTCTACACTGCTGTTCCTAGAGTTTATGTTCAGTATAACTCACAGGGATTGCTACTCCCCATCAAATGTTCTCAAGCCAACTGGAGAGCCTTTAAGAATAATGCAGAATAAGAATAAAGTAGGATACAGAATTCTTGCTTACACTGTCTTCACAGGCCACTTCAGTATTTTACAGGTGGTTGCAATCTGCTTATATTTTACCAAGATAATATTAGATACGGTCATATTCAGGTTCAAATGAGCCTCTTATAGCCCCAAACGGAACACTGCAGTTTAAAAAATAAAATATGACTACATCAAATTGTTATAGTTTAACTTAAGACTATTCTTTTTTTCCTGTTCTCACAAAATACAAACTTGCGCTACACACACAGAAAAAAAAAATTAGGAAAACTTTGCTTATACTTCTATTGTAACTGCTGGCACAGAGCTCTATCCCAATTAGACCTTAAAGAAATGTACTGTCCTATTATCTGAGTGTGTTTTTGGAAATGGCAATCAAAGAAATATTCTAACACGAACAAGTGTTTCTAAGTGCTAATTATTCATGGTATCACTTGCTGATTGGTGCCTGCGGCCATGAAAATTTATTTCTAGGCTGTATTTACAGTAAAACCAAAAGTGCTTAGTGGCAAGTAGCTTAATCAAATTTAAGAACAGCAGACAGATAACATAGGAGAATTTTTTTTTTTTTGTTGCTTTAATCCTCTCATTTGGTTTTGAAACATAAGGCCCTGTTCACTTCATTTAAGTCTCACAATGACTGGAAGCCTGATCAATCTGTCTTGTGTCTTCTTAGGGTGAAACTGCAATTGAGTGGAAGCAACAGATGAACAAAGCCCACATTCAAATCTGTAGCTCATTAAAATAACGTTAAAATAGGGTAAAATCGCAATTGTAAGTGAATTGTAGTTGGCTTCTTTCAGCTACATACATTTGATTAATAAACCATACATTCATTAGCCATGAACCGCTGGTCTTTAAAGTAAATTTAAATGAATGACCCTGCTTTTTTGATCTTCAGACAGTTTTGAAAACATTTATGAAATAAAGCTTAAAAAATAGGTCAAGGGCTGCTTCCTACAAGCCAAAGAGCTAATGGGATACGATCCGTCAAATCCCATAATCAATTCACATTCTGATACAGAAACTTAGAAAGCTGCAAGTTTACAAGAGACATATTGTAAAACAGCTTTTACAGAGGGGAAAAAAAAGAAGTATTGTTAATTTGCTTTAAACTCACAAGCAGTCCAACATTTCCAAGAACATATTTTAAAAAAATACTGTAAGGCAACCTTAATTAAGGTTACGGCAACTCAAACAACAATGAGAGAGCACAGGGCTGGAAGAACTCCCCCCCCCAGGTCATGAAGTTGAGTAGCCTGCAGGTATTCATGCCAGATCATCCTGTTCAGAAACCTAAACAAGGATGTTTCCACCTCGAAACATGGGTAGAAGTTAATCTAGTTCAGGCAGGCATTTTTACATCGACTTTCCCTCAAGCTCATCGCTGGTATTAACCAGAGTTGCTGAAGACAGGAGGCTGCTGCCGGCAAACGGGAGGTTGCAGCCTCTCTGCCACCAGTGGCAAAGCCTCAGGCCCTGTAATGACCCCTCACTGAGAGATGCAGGGTACTACAGGTGCCAGTACTTCGTATTTGGACAATCCACACACCCCCTCCCCTACCTTTTAGCTTTGATTCTTAATCTTGAAAAACACGTAGCACTGTTGTAATTAAGTGGTCAACTCACTGTGAAGCTGACCCTCTGTGAGCACAGCCACGTCTTGGCAAATTATTCCTTCTTGTGCAGCAATTCTGCAGATCCAAGTGAGTGCAAGCACACAGCCCCTACCAGTTGAACAGAACTTCCGGGCAGGGGTCTCTGCACCAGGGACCTCTGGACAACGGGGATGCTCTCGAGGTGGAATGGGACAGTTCGGCTTCTGTCTTTTTGGCCACCTTGTTTTATTTCCCAGAATCCCAGAATAGTCAGGGTTGGAAGGGACCTCTGGAGATCATCTAGTCCAACTCCCCTGCCAGAGCAGGGTCACCTACAGCAGGTTGCACAGGATGGCGCCCAGGTGGGTTTTGAATGTCTCCAGAGTGGGAGACTCCACAACCTCTCTGGGCAGCCTGTTCCAGTGCTCTGCCACCCTCAAAGTAAAGAAGTCCCTCCTCATGTTTAGAAGAGCTCTTCTTTCCGCTTTCCAGAGAGAAGATAACTAAATGAAGAATAGAGCTTTATCCCATGAACAGAAACCATTGTTGGAGAATAAAAAGAATTAGCAGGAATTGCTCCTAAAGAACATTAATTTATTCCAGGGACACTTAAGTATTCCTGGGAATGAATCAGTGGTTTTCCCTTCCTTCCCACTGGAATGATCCCAACTGTCTGCCATTGTTCTTTTATGAACTCACCATGAAGACACAGACTGGTGGTCATGGTGACAGCTGGAATAAGCCATTGCTAATCCCATTCCTGATGCAAAATCACCAGGCCATGCTTTTAAAGCAAATGAGCAAGAAAATAATTCCTAACTCAAATTCAACACTCGGCCCAACACCTGAGTCAGCCAACCACCAAATCTGTTTGCTGTTTGCCTGTCTCCCCAACATCACTGGGGTACCCCTCCACACTCCTTGCAGACTGTTGATTATACTTCTTTTACATTTTGGGGGCACTCTTTGAAGCTGTAACATGAAACAATCTAAGTCAAGATTAATTTCCGTTAAATTAAAGTCAGGATCCTAATCTTCCTGCATATCCTATACAGCTGAGGGAAAGTATCATTCCTGGTGCCAATTCAGGTGCACAAGAGCTGAATTCCTCTGTAGAGATATCTGTTTTACCTCCCCTGACTGCAAAGGGAGAACTACAGTCTTCACTTCAACAGCTCAGGTGCATGAACTTAGGATGGGTGAATGTATCAACTTACACTTCATTTACCGGAATTTCACATTTTATTTAATGCCCCATGATGGCTTTACGTTGGTCGAGAGTGGCATGCCAACGGTTTCCAGCCTGCATCCCATGTACCAAAGAAGACAGTAAGTACCCTGCTTTTGGCTGCGTGCGTGGGATTTGGCTGCAGATTAAATCTAGGAAACTGAATGCAGGCATCTAAAAATGCTCTATCTTCCCCCACTGCCCCCAACAGCTACCAGTACAGTCAATGGAGCTCGGACTGATTTATTTCGCCTGAAGTAAACAAGCAGTGCTCAATTCAGCTGCCTCAAGACACGGGTCTGTCTAGCACCGGGAGATGCTCCACGGTATTTATTCCACATTCACACAGAGCTGGCAGGTCTGACACTGCCATGGAGGGAGAATTACATCCTTCTGGACCCACAGCTGGAGGCCACGCAGGACAGACATCTCTGGTTAGGAGAACGAATGGTGTCCTTTATGTCTTCATTACAGCATCAGTATAAATGATTTCCACAAAACCATTAGCAGCATCTCAGGAGAGGTGACCAGGGAGAGAAGAAAAACACACTGGAACTACTCTGAATGCCCATTTGCACTCCCCGGAGGCTCAAAGCATTCAACACACCGAGGTACAAATACCACCACATTCAAATAAGGGGTCTGTGCATGCGCCCCACCAAGCCCCAGGTAAGGTCATGCTGAAAAATGGACATTCCATATAGACTATCTGGAGCAGAAGAGCACTCCCACTTCCTCACTGGGCAGCACTGAATTTATCTTTTAATAAAGCATACACTTTGACTCATTTTTTGGCAATATCTAAACAATGTCAACGCCTATTTTAGCAAAAGCTAAAGCAACTGTGGCAACCATTTTTAACTCTCCCTTAATATATGCCATAACAAGATAAATTACCGAGTCTGATCGAAAAGTGTATTTCAGTTCAGCTGGTCATGGGGAGTCAAGTTAAACTCTCTTAACCTCTTTCCTATAGGGGCAATATAAATCAACCAGGTTAACCTTTTCTCATAAAATTAAGAAAAAAGTACATTTTTCTTAAAATTAAGAAAAAAGCTAAGCCCTTTCAAAAACGGCTAAACAAAATTTTGTGGGTTTTTTTTTTTTAAGTTATGCCAAATACTTATTTTACTATAAACACCATCTATTGCTTAGCACTGTACTTGAACCATCACCGTACTATGTTACTGTACAGCATTTTCCATCAATATTTCATATAATATTTCTTGTGTGTTCAGTGCAGGAGAGAAACTGGCTTTAAAACAGAAAGAAGTAGAGGTAAATATCCATCAGTTAAAGACAAAAGGATGGTAGCAGAAGGTTTTTGACTTACAATGTTTAAGATTCTAGAACTAAATTGATATTTATAACCTTTCATAGTTATTTCATGCATAAACTCTGTTAATTTAGCCTCATTACTATCATTAAACTTTGATTCACTCATTGCTGGAATGACAGAGTTAATGTGTCGTTTAAGAAGAAAGCCTTTAACTTCAAGTTGAAGGCTGAGTACACATTTCTCATTTGATACTGATTACTACTATACATGCATGTCGAGGACTTGATGTGCAGTATTTGTCTGCGGTGAGTACTGACTATCAAATCTGTTCAATAATTCTATACACAAAAGTTTTTATGTCTTCAGAAATGCCACATCACCCACTTTCCCAAATATAAAATTCACATAGGAACTGGAAGGTCAGCGATTCCTCCTAGTAAAAGATGAGAAAGCTACCGGAGCCACTTGAGGAAAACACAAATAACTTCAATTTTTGCTGCCAACCAGCTCTGTTTTAAAGGCTGACCCCACTCAGACACATGAGAGCTACAGCAGTGCAGCCAGTCAGTAGCTGCTTTCGCCAGTTTGGAATTAAACTGTGGAGAGCTGAAGACACAAAATAAAGAATGCCATATCAAATCAAACCAAACCTAAAGCAAATATTATTAGGGGAAGGTATTTTCTGAGATGACAGGGATGTGTGACTTGGTAAGCATCTAAAGCAGAATTGGATGAGCATGCCGGGACAGAGATTGCTATGGGATCTCTAATAAGCATAAGCAGTCTCCTTTTTTAAAACTCATTTGCAAGAAAGTAGGATAATTTTTCTCTCAGTGTGAATGGGTCTGTATCTGTTGGCTTATACTTGGAAAGCTGGAGAGACACATTTCAGGACTAACAAGTTTCTGATTAAAAACCATTCAGAAACAGAAATTCTGCATGCTAAATTGCTGCATAAAACTTCTCCTTGTGACGTACAACATCCAAAACTGCAACTGAACTTCATTTCCAAATACTTAAAAAAGATTAAAACTCAGGAATGAGTCTGCTTTGAAAAGATCACTGTGCTAATTTTTGTTGAAACAAACACACTCCTCAAACCAACCAGGAGTTCCGTGGTACGATTATGCCCAATTCTTTCTAATGGCAACACTGCAGAAAGCGATCCCAGGGTACTACATAACTTTAGCAATGCTGAGGTTTTGAAACAATTTTTTAAAGGAGCCAGCTAGACATGAAAGCTTTCTTCTCAAGGAGAACCAGTATTTTACCTTAAAAAGTAAACCAACAAAACCAGTAATTCTTAATCTATCTGGAACTCAGCAGAGCATTTCCAGTTGTCACAAGTCCAAATGGAGAACTGGGACCAGCTGCAGAAGCCAGTGGTTTACACAGAAGAAAGGATGATTCAGATGGGAAGGAGGTTACTAGTGAAGTACTTTAGGGACTGGCTTCAAGACCAGTTAAGTTTAATACTTTCACCAACAAAATATTAAATATAAGGATGGTAATAAGAACACGAAGTCGGGACTCACTGGCAACAAAAAGAAGGACCAGAAATCACAGACGAAATGTGGGACAGCAATAATGGAAGATCTGTTAGCCTCAGCTGAGAGGTCGTGCGCTTCAGGACAGAGACAGGAATTTCTGCTGGGTGCTGGGCTTCCACAGCTGAAAATACAGACGAGGCCAAGGACCAAGAGCTATTCATTTCTTCTAGTAATTAGATGCAGAAACACAATAGTACTGTCAATCCACATATTGTCAACAGAAATATTTGTATCACCTCCAAAAAAAATCTCAGATGAAACTTCATCTGGAATTTCAAAGAAAATTTAGTGGACAATTGAAAAAAAAAATAAAAAAAGAAGGATGAATTTATATGGTACAGGAGTGAGACCAGTTCTTTGGACACGGAGATACACTAATTTAGCATAGTAAAATTAAGGCTTCCTAAAAATACACTGGGAAGGTGACAACAGCAGATTTATTCAAGCTAGTACAAAAGTGTGGGCACAAAAGTCTGGGTGCAAATTACCTATAAGCTCATTTTGGGGTTGAGATGAAAAGTTTTAATTATTTTTTTTTTAGCTTTTTCCCTCTTTCTCTCTCTGTTCTCTCAAACAGAAGAATGATGCTTGGCACTACAAGTCACAAAACTTGTTTGTGTTCTTATAAAGGTGAAATTCCTACTCAAGCACTTAATTTCACTTATTGAATCCTTTAGAGAAAGACATAAGACAACAAACCCAATCTTCCCGATTTTCTGAAACTTGCAGTAAAATAACTGTTTGCCACAGGAAGACTGGAAATCAAATCTCTGTATGAGAAGCCCTTCCACGTCACAAATCAGGCTTGATAAATTAGATGCCTTGTCATACAAGTCTCTAATGCATGTGCCAAACTGGGGGTAGCAGCCAGGTCTGCCTTCCCACCGCGGTGAAAACCTGTCTCTGCCTCAAGTCCACGGGTGACGTGAGGCTTCTTAGCAATCTGACAGCTAAAAACGTAACCCACCTTCAAAGAAGAAGCATATGGCTTCCAGCACCCAATTCTGACAACGTTTTGTCCTTATTCCAATTTTGTGCCAAATTCTCTAACTCTACTACATTTGCGCCTAACATATTATTCACCTTGTGAAAGGATGTTAATCAGCATCGTTGTCAAAATGCCTCTTCGGGAAGAAAATTTTCACCAGGAAAAGGAGACTGCTTAAAATATATTTTTTAGGGGATTATAACAACACGTGCTAAAACAAAAAAATAATGAAAGAAAAAAGGTGGATTCAGATGTATGCATTTTTACACTGAGAAGTTTAAAATCCTAAAGGAAACAAAGCAAACCAGGCTTTATTTCTTGTGCCCACCTCAGACAAACATTATTTAGACTATAATTTCCCTGTGTCCATTAGGATTTAAAGATCTGAGTCATCCTTCACTCTAAAAAAGACACTCCCATTTTTTTTCCTAATAAAAACCAGCTAAATAATGTTACTACACGGACACAGAGTACTAAGAGTTCTGCATTATGGTTTGCATTTACCTCTTTTACAACCCATGTCTGGGTTGAGAAATGCAGGGCAGATATGAGGACATTGGGTTGACCAAACTAGAGTCTAATTCCGCCCGAGAGCAAAAGGAAATTATTCCATCCAGATAACTGCAGCATAAAACCACAACCCTACACCTATAGCCAAGTGCATCTCCAGAATTTTTCTGATGAGAACTCATCATGGGAAAAGGTAAAAGTGTTATACACTAGTGATGTCTTATTATTCCAAGGCACTGATTTCTGTCCATCTACATATTTACACTGCTCTTCATCAGAAGGCCTATAACCAAACGCTGTTATTCTGTAGCTCCCGTTTGTGTAATTCCATTTGAAGTAAAGCAGATCCAGGAATTGCTCTTGGTAAAATCTCCAGATTTAACTCAATTATAATGTCACGCCACCAATATTTGCCAAAACTGAAGAGCATTGGAAGTAGGCACTGGAATCAACTGCCGAAGGCATATAAAAAAGAGGCATAATAAAAGCCTACGTCCAGAAAGCTGTGTGAGAGCACACAAAAGATAAAAAGAAGTAAGCTGCAGCTCCTTCAGGACGGGGACGTGTCTTATCAGTATTTTGTGCAGTGCACTGCACACAGCTGGAAGCATCCTTGAGCAGATGACTGGCCTCCACCACAACACGAGATGAGACAAACACGACCCAGAGTCTGGTGCAAAGGGTGAAACTTTGAGCAGGCTTTCACAGACATCACAGAGAAGTACCCAAGAGTGAACAAAGATTTCCAGGATTCCTTCACCCCACCCTTTCCAGGAGGTGAAGGTAGCAGGTGTCTTGGCTCCTCATCCTCCCTGAACTTCGCTGGTGGTGCAGCATCTCCCTCTGTCTCTCTCCTGCTCAGAGGTTTGGTCCTCTGGCAACCAGCGAGTAGGTGTCTGATACATTTTTTTCAAACTCTATGGCAAGGATTGCACTTTGTTAATACTGCCAGACATATATGATAGCTGTCAAGCTGGTGAGTTATTTTAACACTTGGAGAACTGGCTCTGAAACAGTCAGGTAGCAAACTGCTAATGAAAAAGATAAGCAAATGAGTCAAATGAAGCATGCTACACTGTCTGTCTAAATGTTGCATGGTATGTCTGGAAAGAAAAACAAGTCTTTCTACTGGACAAATTCATTTTTATAACACCCAAGTGCCTTCCTGTAATTCATTAACTGACCTGACTCACGTCTCTCCCCCGTGGCTCACTCTCATCCCCAGGGAGAGAACTGCAGGTACGGCGTTTTGTAAGTACTTGGGGGTTTATTCCTCCTACCTACTTCCAGTTTTCTCTGGGGAGTTTTCATGGCGACTGCCCAGAGTTTTTCATACAGATGGACCTACACACACTCAGAAGGGTAGAAATTTCTGAAGAGTATTATTCTCTATTATCTAGTAGAAGGAAATGCTTAGAATTGTTGTATACACTGTATGTGCTTGAAAATGAACCACTGAATGCAGAATTTGGTCCTCACTCAGGGAAGTGGCCATTACTTGAAGCCAGTATGACTTATTGCTCATCTGCTTTGCCATAGTCTTTTTCTCCAAACAACTGCATGACCTAAGTGAGGACTTCATTTCAAAGAAATTTATAAAAGCAGGCCAAATCAGAGAGCAACTACTGCCAGAGCACCACCTTATTTAAGGCAATCAAGTAGCTTTTTTCGTATTAGAAAATTAGTTAATTGACAATTCATTCTGCTGCAGCAACTGCACATTTATACATCAGATGGAGCATTCTGAAGACTAAAGTAATTCAGACAAAAGGAAGCCCAGAAAGGAAGCATTCGTGTATACTGCTAAGAAAATCACTCCCAAACAAATTAATAACCGTGCAAGGGCAAAGGGGCAATATCACTATTTTTACTTATGTTTTTCACTTTTTACACAGAAGCTGACACTGATTTATTACTAGTTTAAGTTAGGCCGGGGTGTCCCTTCATAAAATTAGGCAAGCAGCCTGAAAAGAGAATACATTTGAAAAGCTGCTCCAAAGCTGTGAAAGGAAACGTGTTGCAGCTGGTGCAGGTGATCATCTTTTCATCCAGGCTGACATCCTCTTCTTGTTTGCTTCCCTCCTACGTGCATGGATACATCATTGTTAATTTTAAAAAACCATATCCTTGAATGTATTCCCTCTGCAGATTCTTTACTACGTTACCATCTCCATCCATGAATCATGAAGAGACAGGAAAAAAGATTCTTACACAAAGAAATAGATATTAAGCTTTATGTGACTGTGATGATTTTGAAAGACAGTAGTCCCCCAACCACAGTTGTTAACAATTACAATACATTTGCTAATGCATAATTACGAGTTGATTGTAATTTAGATTTTGTAATAACAAAAATAAGCAAAAAAGATGTATCTATGTATTGTAATTGGCTGATCATACAAATACTTATTAAATATAAACACATATGCTTTTGTAGATTTGTTAGAAAGATTCGTTAATTGCTTAATGAAAGATGTCTTTCAGATACTAATTCCTTCATTTAGTTCGACAGATTAAATTTTATATGAGGAGATATTAGCATGCATGCAATGAAGTGACAAGGACAACTAAAAAGCTTAAAATGTTAATGGATGAAGTGCAGCTTTCTCAGTTACTCTAAACTAAAAGCTATAATCTTCATTACATGCACTAAAGATCATCTTTTCCCCTGCTTTCTGCAGAGATAAGACAGCTATATTTAACACAGAAACGAACACCACAATATGTTTCAATTCAGCTGCTATATTTTCATGATCATAAATAAATTATGAAAACTTTAAACAGTGCATGAATGATTCCGCACAGAAAACAACAACAAAAATGCAATTAATTTTTATAGAAGAGAAAATTGATAGTTGACATCCAAGCAATCCAATTGCTCCTGTATTTCATTGCAGTAGCTTTAGGTAATTATCTTCTTGATAAACTCTCTTCGCAACGTGCTTGCACGAAAAAACCCCAAACAATTGACTTTAATTACTGCGGCACTACAGGGTTAATGTCAACCATTGCGGCACTACAGGGTTAATGTCAACCATTGCTGTAAAAAGCAAATTACTAGCAATACCAACAGTCCAGAGCCTTCCCTTTTGCTGTAGACTGGAGTTCAATCTGGCATCATCTTTTCTCTTTCCCCAGTAGGGTGCAGGGAGCCCTCTAGCTTCCATGTGGGTTTCCTACTGTGGTACATATTGGCCAGCATACAGCTGCTCTAAACAACTATTTGCATCGACAATGCGGTCATCCCACCACCTTCTTTTCAGATCAATATGATCGGGACAAACAATAGTTTGATTTTGATTGCTCTATAGTACGCTTGGGTAGAGCCTCTGAATGCGAGCGAATCGCTCAGAAACAATGGGCTGGTTCATCATCCAAAGCGTCCCTTTTCAAACAGCTGCCTCTGCCACACTCACCCTGACAAACGTCCAGAAAAACAGATGGTTTCAGCATTCATGGGCAGTTTAGTGAAAGCCCTAGAGTCAACTATTCAAGACATTTTATCATCTAGCTGATAATGGAGCATTGCTTGGAGATAAAAATTAAAAATACATTTAAAAACTCTATTAATTCGCACCCACGTGCAGCTCCTCTCGCACACACGCAAAACAACTTCCCCGTGCCCTGTCACACTGCAAAGTGCGAGCGCTAAAGGACGCTCCACTCTTAATCCCTTCTGTGGGATAGCCGCATCGCTATGAAAAATGACAGTCAGTGGGTAATCTCCCAGACCACATATACTGCAATACCCACAAACAAAAGCAATGAATTAGTAATTGAATGGGAAGTTGAACTTTGAGCTGCCTGGGTTTTGCCGTGGATTAAACCACGTCCTGCTTCTTTTTCCCCCCCTTTTTTTTTCTCCCCCCCCCCCCCCCTTTTTTTTTTTTAAATTTTGGTTTGTGTGTATGAGTGTGTCTAAGAGACAGAGATATTTTTGCTTGTTTTTTTCAGGTGAACGTGCATGCTTTTCAGGCATTGTATTGGGAAAGGCACAGGATGAGTCGTGACACAGATTCTGCTCACACCTATGGACAATGGCATCATTTCCACCCAAGTCACATGTACCAGCAGCCTCCAAGGCAGAGAAGCTGCAATACTACAAAGCCAAGGGTCTCTGCTTCCTTGAACATGGCTGTGCCACACCTTGGTCTGGAAGGATGTGAAGGACAGGCTGAAGTGCAGCCATGACCATGGCTCCTCAGCCCCAACGGCCACAAAGCCTGACCTAGGGATGACGAATGCGCAGTGTTACCCTTCTGGGATGTCTGGGCAGTATTATCCTTCACAGGATGCAAAACTACTTCCACTTGCTCCAGAAATCCTTACAACTTTGGGGAAGCTGAAACTCCCTCATTGGACATTGGAAAGTCTAACTCTTCTTGAAGCAGGATAGGAGGATTTGGCTTCTAGGAAAAAATAAGTTATTATTTATTATTCCTCATTTAACAGCTTACAAAAATTCATCATCTACTGACCTATTAATATTTTGTCAGTGACCACACGAACTTTCCCCAGCAAAGATAAATGCCATACCTGGCACTGCATTAGTCCGCTGAGCTGCTCCTCAGCTAATCTGGACACGCTTACTCTAACTCGACCTTTCAGCGGAGCACACGGGACTGAATCCTGCAAATGCTGGGAACTTTTTGGTACGTATATGTAAGCATGTGTCACACAGCTCTAAAAAAAAAGCAGAGAAACAGAAAGCAAGGGCTAGCAAGCATTTTTGCCCATACCTCAAAGTCTAAATGATACAATTCAGATGTATCTCGGAATTGAAAAATAAACATAAAAAAGAAAGAAAGAAAAATCTGACCATATACTGTAAATGTGGACTTATTTCCTTCTTAAAAAAAATTTATTTTCTAAAAACACTGTTCTCGCTCCATTGCATTTCAATTCAGGAAAAAAATATTCTGGATCCAATCAGAAATCTCCAGTGAAGAAAACTTTACAGAAGGAAACCTCTGAGTGTTGAAGGATGGTACCAACTTGTCAAAATGATGACACTTAACTCCATGTGGCCACACACAAGAATAATCATAAAGTAGTTTTTCTCCACGCTACTAATGACATCAGTTTTGAATACTGGTTTCTCTATTTCCCCAATAAACTCATCTTCCTTACTTCTGTACTTGCACGGAGAGACCCTCTGAAGCCAAGTACCTGCTTCCTCTTTCAGATCTTTTCTGATGCCTCTGCTACGACATCTCTAAAGATGCCACTGCTATGACATCAACTAATCGTGACTGAGATGAGTATGTTCTTCAGATATCCAATATTACAGTTAAGATTACAGAAATATAGGACTCTTGGGGACCTCAGGAGACTGTCTCGACTCTCCTGCTTCATAAAAGTGGTAAGGGGAATAAATATTCTAGGCAAACCTAACTCCTTCAACCTTTCCTTTTAAATCATGCTTTTGAAATTCCTCATTTCCTCATGATTTCTTTTGGAAACTCTCCAATTTATCTACATCTTTCTTTATATGCAGTCCCCAAAACTGGATTCAATACTCCAGCTGAGGCCTCACCAGCACCATATGGTGCAAAATAATTACTTCCCATGTCTTACACATGACACTCCTGTTAAAGAATCCCGAAAAAAGAGGTGCTTTATTTGCAATAGCATGTCCTTTGTGAGTTATATTTCACTTGTGATCTCCTAAACCCCCAGACACTTTTCTGCCTTCCCATTACTTCCACCTTTTGTCTTTGTGCATTTACTGTATCTTTTTCATGGGCAGTATTTTGCACTTCTTTACCAAATTCCACCCGGATGATTTTTATAGAGATCCTTCTGAACTGATTCATTTCTCCAAAGTCTTGCAAACCTCCTGCCCACCTCCCCCTCCCCGACCCAACCCATTGTCCCTGTTAAAAAAAAAAAAAGGTGTATTTTCTCATTAGCATTTTGAATGATGGATTACAGACCAGAACTTTCCGTAGAAGAGCCCGGCGAGTGATGCTAGGTGAGCTGCCCCTGCTGCAGCTGGAAAGAGCACCACTGATAACTTCTCTTGGAGGACACTTTTTTCAACTGCTTTGCAGCCACTTATGGCGATTTCATCTAGGCCATATTTTTCAAGCTTGCTTATAAGAATGTCATGTTGGACAGTGTCAAAAGCCTCACTTAAGTCAAGATACATCACATCTCCTACTTCTCTGTTATCCACTAGGCCAGTTACCCTGTCAAAGAAGGAAATGAGATTGGTTTGACACAATTTGTTCCTGACAAATTCATGCTGGCTGGCTTTTATCACCTGATTATTGTCTAGGTGCTTACGAATTGTTCTAACATCTCTCTAGGGTATCAAACCAGGGCCAAACTGGACCTGGCAACTAGAAAAAGGAGTACCCAGGGAACTAATGGCAAGTCCTAAGCCTGACTTTCTTCAGCCCTGCCAGGCTGCTTCTGTTTACATTAAACATAGCTTATGCTTTAAGGTCAAACCAACAAGACCTGGCCACCTTCTAAGGTAGGACCATCTTGAAGTTAACCACTGTAGCTGCACCATATTGCTACAGTGCAAGAACCATGTAGAAACACTCGAGCTAATTCCTGTTCCAGAAGCTGCAGGGCTAAAATCCTACTCTCACTTTCTCCAATGAGGGCAGGAATTCAGTCTTCCATCTTGGGATGAATTACCTCAGATTTCTGCTGCTCAGACATTCAGACCTGGCTTTACATCTCCTAATGACACATTATTGCAGTATGCAGATACATACTTAGTTTTCTAGCACATTTAAAATGTTAACCACTCATTTACGTTAATGGAAGTCTTCACACTCCTTGTAACAGCCTTTGAACCAGGCTTCAGGACACAAAATTTATCATTTTTTTTGCTTTCATAGCCTCTCTCCCAAAAAAGGTCCTGACCTTGTTTGAGACTTTTGGTGGTACTGCAACAACAATAATAAATATGATAAGAAAGTCATAAAACCCACCTCAGTTTACAAAATGAGAAGATGGGAAAACAGGAGATTTTTAGGCAGAACAAAAAAAAAAAAAGCAGCAATCTGGGAGCATTCTGTTGCCAAAAAGAAAAAAAAGAAAGCCCTTTCCCTCTCTGTTTTGCTTCCAGTTTAGTGTTTCCCTGGTCAGCTTTCCTGATTCTTTTTAGTTTGCTAATGTTCAAGTGAGTTTTTCCTCAGGCACAAGTTCCTATGCAGGAGACAAACTAGAGATTCTTTTCATCCTCCTTTCTATCACTTCTTCTCAGGCTTCCCCTTATTTTTCCTTTTTACCCCTCTCAGTCTCCAGCACATTCATCCTTCCCCACAGACTCATCTCATCCTCTATCATGCATTTTTTTCTGTTCCTACTGTAGAGGAACTATTTCTTTGTATCCTTCCAAGTCTTCTTAATCATACAGGCTTTTATACAGGTATTGAACTAAGCGTTGGACATCATCTTGCAGTCACATCTGGGTTACCTCAGTTCAGCTTCCCATACTGTTGTTTCCATTCATGTCTCCTACAACACATCTCACCCTTCGCATCAGGGAGGTTACAGAGAATCAAAGAGAAACCACACCAGAAAGGCCATAGAAACAGCCATTTCAGCATCTCTGAAGACAAGTGAGTGTAGATGGCGAAGACTGAGCACAAGAATCCACAGCGCAGAATGTGGCCTCAGCAGAAAGACACAGTCCTGAAGGACCGCTCACACTTGACTGTGGTCATGGCTATTCCACAGCTTTATTTAGACAAGTGGTTCTGCAACTGCTGGAGACCCTAGGTGGTCTATGTACCATTTCTAAGAAGGCTATGGTAGACACCTAACGTATGCTACATGGCAGCCTATGTGCACCAGGGTCCTAACTCTTAAAAAAAACAGAGGAACTAAAACAGCGGTTCTGATTTTTTTAAGGTGGTACTGAAGACATTCAGTAAGACCTTGTGTTCCAGTACTCCTCGATGAAAATCTTTGACCCACCATGGTGCAGGCCATTCCAGTTCATCTCTGTTTCCTCTATGGCCATCTGTTTGTCTTGTTTTCAAGATGCAGCTTCTTGAAAGAGAAATTATTTCCAGCTTTTACCATGCTCAACACTAATGTAATAATAAATAGGTCTGCATTTATAAGCAACGCTAATAACATAATTAGATTCTCTAATCTCTGTTTACTTTGTGAAAAAAGAATTTGTGTAAAAAATTAATGTAAGAATTTGTATTAAAAAGTATCATTTTGTTTAAAGCCTGTTCCATCGTTACTCTGCATAAACGGATTTTCCCCTGCTTTGTGACAGCCTTGCAGTCCAACACAGGAGATAGAAGTCACTAAAGAGGAAAATATAACAGTAGAATTACAGAAACTGGCAAGATAACATAGAAATAGAAACATTTCCTGAAACCACTAGCTCTTTTTTTATGAAATGACTAGGTTTCAAGTTGATGTTGTCAGTGCAAGTAATCTTGAAATTTACACTACAGTAGTTTCACTATCTCAAGTCAAAGGCAGAGATCTTAAAGGAAAAAGTCCTTTTCGAAAGCTTATGCATTAAAAATTTGGAAGTTGTTGGCTTGATGAAGGTTACCGCATTATCAATATAAATACCATTTTTTTTATTAAGACCCATATGGCTACAAATATTTTGCTGCTGTGTCATCATTGTAACAGAACAATACACGATAAAGTTTTAGATTTTCTATCCAGTGTAAGTGCTGTGAAATCCATTCACCTAAAAGCATTAAGCAATAAGTTCAGTTTTTATACTTACCTTTTCATAGGAAACATAACAATAGATCATTCAGGGGTTAAGCACAAGATTAGAATAAAGTATATCCTGTAAATTTTGTGTATGATATAGGCTGCATATGGACAGTTCTTCCATCTGCCTAGATGACTACAACAAAGATACAAGTAGATAAAATTGCAGTTAATTTAGTAACATGTACCCACATGATAGCAAGACCAATTTTGATTGAAATCATTTGAAGGTTCTAACATTTGCATCTCTTCAATCAGCTTTCATTTCTTACAGAGATTCATCATCTCAGTATCTAGCTGGATTGCATGAAAATATAGACCTCCATTAATTTCTAGAACAAAAAAAATTGAAACTAATCCCGGAGACCATCTGGAAGGCAATGAGTAGCATAAAAATTCAGCTCCTTGTCTGTAAGGCCACATCACTTCTTTAAAAAGAACTAAAGTAGTCGGACAAACTTGGTTTCATTATCAGTTACAAGTGCAATTCATGGACCTCGGTACCTCAGTCACACACGTCTAAGTCATGGTTGTAATGAAGGCAACGTGGCACCCAAACTAAAAAGTCCAAAGCCTGTGAAGTTGGAGCTGACGGCCAACATCTTTCAGAGCATGCACCACTTCTAGCTGGAAGAGTTCTGAAATGTAATGAAGACTTTCTCTTGATGGATACATAGAGGACAAAGTGAATGCAAATTGTGTATTTTGGGACAATTCTTCAAACCATTTTTGATCCTAATTAAAGGTGTCCATGTGAACATCAACCTTGCCAGAAAAAAATGGAACTGTCAAGCCACAGAAAGAAATGGCAGATGACGTAACTCGTCTCATGTTACTGCTACTTACCTGTCTAGCTTCACTGTAGCAAATTTGATGATACACATAAATAAGACCTCATATATGCGTATGCACACTTACACACAGGTTAAAAAAAAAATTCTAGTCTTTTACAGCATCAACATGTATGTTTTTATCGTTCATTCTCTTTAAGAACAATTATCATTACAAGATTTCAAAAGTTGTATACCATAACAGTATTAGAGATGCGTTTATATCAATGTGTTTCTTGAAAAGACTCTGTCTACATTTTGTTTCAGGTCTAAAATGTATTTGGGGAAGAATAGGCTCATTCAGAATAAATGCTTCTTTAAATCCGCTTTAATTTTTTCTGTTGACTTAATCAGATATGACACTGATTTTATCCTGTATTCAGAACCTGTTAGGTATTCTGTCCAGCTGAAATACAAACACTGTTTCAATTACAGGGGAAGGCAGGTAGAAATTAAAAGAGGCATTGCTCCTTTAGGTTTAAAGTCGCTTGGCTAGTCAGATCTTCAAGAAGAATCTCTGTTACCGAGCTGAAGATTTAAACAATCGTGACTTTCACGAGTGTGTTTCCACCCCATTAGTGATATAGTAGTTCGCATCAGAAAGAACTACTGCATTTTACAGAATTCAGCAGAGAAATGATTCTTCTGTAGTACTCGGTAGTGGCAGTATTTCAGGTTTTTTATGCCATGGTTTTTACAATCTAAACACAGAAATTAAATGCCTGTAGTCATAACTCATATCCTCCAATTGCTTTAAAATGGACATTTAGCTCCTCAAAGGGGTTGACAATGTCTTTTTAAATTATAACTCCTGATTTATATCACTGTAATATGACAAAGTAGACTTACACTCCTCAAATCTGAAGATAGAACAAATATTCTTTGCACACAGTAGCGGACAAAGGTTCTTCAGAAATAAAATATGCCTGCCCTCTACTGACCATCTAAGAAACTCTTTTTTTTTTTTTTTTTAAATTATATTTGCACCAGTAAAATTTTTAATCAAATTTTAAATTTAATTTCTTTCTTTGTTTGAACTGTCTCATAACGTCATGTCTCCAAATTAGATTTCAAGTCTTCGTGTACTTGTTGCATGACTCCAGAAAGCTCAAAGCCTGTGGGTTTGCACAACATCTTCTATGTATCCAATCTTTTTTTTTTTTGATTCACTGGTCTCCTGAGAAAATCAGGGAGAGAAAATGGAGTAGCCCAGAGTTTAAAATCTGACTGTCTGCCCAGAACTGTTAATGTAAAAGACTCCTTTTTTTGCAGCAGCTGTTACAAATCAAGAAGCAATTGTACTTTGGACATTCACACAGAATGAGTTTTATCCTCAGGAGAGCTTAGAAAAATAGAAAAGTGTTTGCAAAATTTATTGGACACCAAATTTCCAGGATATTTTTAATCCACTTTGAAACACTGCACATGTGCTATCAGAATGATCAGTTTTTAAGAGTAACAAGAAAAACAAAGTCCTGGCTAGATGTATGTGGCCAGTTCTGGCAGAGACACACAAGGACACATCTGGATTAGCCATCTCCTTTTGAGTTGCAATTTATCTAATCTGTTTTAGACTTACTTAAAATGAGATGAACCATGCTTCACAAGTACTCCCTTCGCCCGAATGTATGTGCAGTCCGATGAACCTCCAGGAAGGTACCCTGCATTAATATTTACGCTAACCACAAGCAAATGTAACCACACTGAGGAATACAAGGAACAAAAGAAATGTTCCTCTCCTAGCAAATCCAAGGACGCAAGCTGCTTCAAAGCACAAGAAGGAAGAGTTCAGTCCAGTGACGATTTTGCCCTCAGACTCTGGGATGAATGGCATTCCAGGTAATGATCTTCCCATTTCTTTTGGGCTAGGTAGGACCAGTACTGCCTCCAGCACAAGCCAGCACTAACTGCTGCTGTTTTCAAAAGCTTTCAGAACTTGCCTGTGCACAGTCAATGTGAACATTAGACTATGAACTCCAAACAGACCAATTCTCCATGTGGGCACTCAAGGATAAGAAAGCATCCAGAGTGAAAGTTAATCACCTCATCACACAAACAGGACCTCAGTGTCGGGCTCTCCAACCCTGACACTGATATGAGCAGCTATTTCAGTAAGAACTGACCCAGACCAACTCATAAGTGCTACTAAAAGCCAAAGACATAACATGTAATTAAATTAACCCATTGCTCTTGCCATTGAAAACCCACAGTTATTCACTAGGTGTAGTCCTGTACTAATGCAGGACTCATATACTATGCTTTACTTTCTATATTAATGCTGTGCCTNCAAACAGACCAATTCTCCATGTGGGCACTCAAGGATAAGAAAGCATCCAGAGTGAAAGTTAATCACCTCATCACACAAACAGGACCTCAGTGTCGGGCTCTCCAACCCTGACACTGATATGAGCAGCTATTTCAGTAAGAACTGACCCAGACCAACTCATAAGTGCTACTAAAAGCCAAAGACATAACATGTAATTAACCCATTGCTCTTGCCATTGAAAACCCACAGTTATTCACTAGGTGTAGTCCTGTACTAATGCAGGACTCATATACTATGCTTTACTTTCTATATTAATGCTGTGCCTTTCTATATTCACCAGAAAGTGGATCTATTCCAGTCCATGTTTTCATCAAGCTTTGGAAGTGAATTGGTATCTTCAGAAACTGTAGAATGGACATAGCCACAAAACTCTGAAAAGGTCTATGAATAGCACTGGGGCAGATTAATAGAGAATTTGAACAAAAAATTCCATTGAGGAAATAATTTTCCTTTCCTATGTATATACCAAACTGTGCTATGTAAATAACCTGAGAAGAAGAAAAGCAACAGAAGTTGTATATTTTAATAGGCCATGTGGATAGCTTGCCCTTTTCTGAATCTGTCTCTCTCTCTCTGGTATACAAAGATATAGAGAATACGTAGAGATATATATTTTCACCCAATAAGAATAATAAATAGCTGCATCTTTATGGAGACGTACAACAGTGGTGTGTCTGCTACTGCTGCTAGATAGCTGCCTAATGCCTGTCTGCCACTGAGAACCAAAAATGGTTTGCAAACAGCTGAGGATGAATAAAAAGAAAAATCTCTGGAACGGAGTATTTTTAAAATGGAATGACCTGCTCATGAGCGAGGTTTGGAGAGCAAAAGCTTTTATAATCAACTCTACACCTATCTGGGCACTTGAATACTCTCCCATCACTGCAATTTATAGAGCCCTGTCCTGAAAAATTTCTCTACTGGGAAGCTGAGACTCTGCTCTGAAAGTCCACAGGGCACAGGTGGCAATACCAGCGTCATGTGGTCACTGGAAATCAGTCCCTGTAGAAATGAAGATGGAAAAGAGAAGATACACCAACCATGCTTATATCAGCTATTCAAAGATGAACTTTCTGTATAAAAACTCGTGACAGTAGTGACATAGTGGAATTATTATATATGAACAATATGGATTATATTTATATTGATTAGCTCTGGTTCTTATGATGAAACCAATAGTTCATGACTGAACATAAGTTTCAAATAATAAAAAAAATTATGTTGACCAAATACTAATCATTAAAGCACGCATGATTCTTCTCATACAAGCCCAAAAGGATTACTTATCCACGTGGAGACAACAGGCAGTAATTAATCTTTACAGTATTTACAGCAAAATTTCCTCTGGGAATTTTTCATCACTCTTTCCTTAAGAATAGCCAGAGGCAAAAAAAGGTTAGTATTTTACCTTACACTAAAATTAATCACGACCTTTTGGAAAACCTAACTACAGCAACACTGAAAAACTGAGTCCACAGACATTTTCGCTATCTATTTCTTCCCTATCAACTTTGCTATAGATACCATAACAGAGACAGATGCACAGTATCAAGAAAAGCAGTTCTGAGCGCTGCCGCTGCCAGACTATTGAGCCTCACAATGTACATAAAAAAGTGTTACCCCTGAGGCAAATAAACATAGCAAACACAGTCCTCCAAGAAATACTACACAGTATTGGAAGTTTTATGCTATATTTAAAACTTGTCCTCTCATTTTAATGAGGAAATATTGGTATTGCAAGAGGAAATTACTCTTCCTGCTAATTTAAAACAGGCTGTTGATTTTCACAGTAGGAGTGTTAAGTGCCCTTTTGAGGTTCCCCAAATCCACAGAGCCTTGGAGAAGCAGGGCCTGTCTTTGGAGACAGAGGCTGAGCAGAGCAGAAAGACAGCTCTCCTGACGACACTGGAGAAGTCTGCATTCCCTTGTCTGGGAGATGATGTCCTCTTTCACCTTAGCACTGAGACAAGAGCACCTAGGGTCTTGCACACTGAGGAAACGTGGGGTTTTGCAAGTGGAGGTCCTAGGGAAGAGTTGGGTATGGCCACCAAACACCACCTCCTAACCAGACAATTAAAGAAGGAATACTAACCTGTGTTCTGCAATTGAACACTTCCCAGATTAAAAAAAAAAAAAAAAAAAGTTGCCTCTTTAAAAATATCTTCAGCACTTTCTTTTATCCTGCATGCCAGGACACAAGACTAATTCTTGTAATCCCCTGTCTTTAAAAAAGAAAAATCCATCATGGTAGCTTTCACTTAATGTTACACTTTTTTGTTCTGATCTTCAGTTTCTTCCTTTTCCTTCTTCATTTCAGCTTTCTGAAACCATCTGCTTTCTGTTAAGATGAATTCTTAAAATCCTGTGAGCTGCTCATACGAAGCGAGTAAAAGTTGGATTTTCTAAAAGAGGCAGAGATTTGCAATGTAAACAACCTATATGCAGCTTATATCTTCATTCAGGTTTATAGCAAGTGGGTGGATACATTGCATAACTACACTTCAGAAGGGGTAATTAGGTGCTGAAATACGCATTTGCTTGTGTAGTGAACCAACTGCACTAAGCCATACAAGCATGCATATTTTTGTGCTCATAACTGTGTTTCTTTACCTTCTGAAAACGTGATCTCCTATGAGAAAGAATAGTCAAGGTTATAAGAGCCTACAAATCCTTTCCACCACTGCCTATAACTTCTAAGCTTTGCAGTTTCTAGTTACTCTTCACCACTTAAGAAAGTGTAGAGCCCCAGTGAAAATATTTACTGTGTGGTTAGCTAAGGTTGATAAGGTTTATGAACCGCTCCATAAATATTAAAAAATAATAATAAGGCAGCAAACTGTGTCTGATTTGCTTTCTTTAGGTATGTTATATAGCAAACAAGCAAGCTGCAGCCCAGAAGCAGCCTAGCTGAGGCTACACGAGAGCAGCGTGTGCTGTATCGCACCTGCTGAGATGCTCTGCAGGCAGGTTAGTGCCACAAAGCTGTGCGGAGCATCACACGGCCTCGTTAGCTCCTTCTTTTTTAGACTGTGTTTCTGTTCCCACTGTGTTGTTTCTTCTTGATTGCAAATTAATTGAGATGGTCTGCAGGTTATAATATTAAGACAGCAAATTAATAAATGTTCAGTTGCAGTGGCCAGTGCCCGTTATCCGATCCAATGCATGGGAAAAAGCCCTTGCCACAGGATCAGACAATTCCCCTGGCATCTAACTGCGGCTGCACAGCCCAGCCCCATGCCAGACCAGAACCCAGTAACTCTCTTTAACAGCACCTTTAAAGTCTGTATCGGTGCCTCAGCCCCCTCATCAGCAGGGTATGGACAATAATGCTCTCTATCCCCAAATTACTGTAATGACAAGATCTTCAGAAAGTAGGTGAAAGGTGATTGTATAACATTACTATGTACTGCTTTATTCTCTTTTGAAGTAGATGAAGTACAGGTCATTTCAGCCTTTAATCACATCCATGTCTTTTGCTCTGGCACATTGGTCTAGTTTAGCCTAAGTTAGTGATGATGAATACCTTTATGTACCAGAACCCCACTAAGAAATCATTTTTAGGCCTTTTGCTTTCAAATACAGACAGCTACTTCTGTCTTCCTGAAAGGAGTAGATCATATTTGCAAAACGATTTCATCCCTATCCACTTAAAAGCATTGTGATGACCTTGGCTTAGAAGATCTCAGCAGTGCTACTCAGAAGTTTCAGGCAAAGGGCAAGTTCATCTCCGTATTTGAACCACAGGGTTAGACAGGACCTATAGATCTGATCTTGGTTTGGGGAAGAAGAGGTACAAGAAGGATGGCTGCATTTTCAAAATTTGAATTAGTAGATTATTATGCCATCAAATACATACATGGAAAAACATGTCCTGTTTCACCAGTGATGAGCACAAGCAAGTTTGATTCTGGGAAGAGCTAAGCCGTGAGTGACAGCTGTGAGGGGATAACGCTGCTACGGCAAATGCAGCTCTCCAGAAGAGAACCCCAAATCCGAAAAGGCGATATAATCTAATGGGTTCTTGGTCTTGACCCTATTTCGTTCCACATTAAACATACAAAACCCATACAAACATACAGTGCCCAAGCCATTAAAATGCCTGTGGTGTGAAGTACCTCTGGAGGCTCTCAAGGGGATGGGAGTGCAGTCACAAGGCAAAGCACTTCTCACCAAACGGGAAAAGCACTAAATTAGGTACATAGTTGAGTTTCAAAGAAAAAATTGGGGGGCAAGTTCATAAGTCTGCCCTTTGATGAGGACATTCTACTACAAAATCATTTGTAAGTATATTAACCTGTAAAAATAAATTGCTGATGGGTTCATGGGTTGAAAGATTGTTATGGAGAACCATTAAATAAGAAAGAGAATACTCAAAATGAGGAAAGGGTGGAAAGTATAAACTGAAGTTAGAACTGCGTTTTTTCATTACATTAATATATTAGCATTCATGCTAGTATACAGATACCAATTTATGACAGTATTTACAGTTTGTTCACTGATTTATAAAATTTACTTTGCAGCCGTTTTTCCTTCTTCGTGTTGTGCAGAAAAAAACTTCCATTTTTTTTGCTCACATATATATTTTTTCATTTTTTAGTTATAAGTACACATCCTATCTATTTGGGAAAATAATGACTGACTGGAGAATTAGTGGGACTGTAACATCAGAGGTCTGAGCCTGAGCAATGTGCAGAACAGATTTTTAACCACACTTCTGAATGGGGCTTTGCATTCAGCCCCAGTTAATTCATTCATTCTATAAATCAGATGATTATAACAATCAGACCAGACACTATCTTTTAAATCATGTTTTGTATAACTGAGGTCTCTGTCCTGGGATATTCAAGAATTCTTGTAAGGCAATATTTGACTACAAATAAATAGGTCAAACCCCTAACAGATATTTGATGGGACGGATCTCTCTTCTATTTGCTTTGTAGCATCCGTGTGATATTTTCTGAAGAAACACCCACAGCTTGCCCAGAGCAGGCCACTTGACCACGAGTCACGCTGCCAATAGACACCACTTCACTTTCTGGTTTTTGGTGTTTGGTGCAAACAGACAGAAGCAAGAAACAAGCTCAAAATGAAGTAAGAAAAACTCAGCGTAACTGAAGTTACTCTGGTGGAAACCATAACATTTACTATTGTCTTTTTTTTTTTTTTTTTTTCTGGGCACGTGTGGTCTTTTCCCAAGCATGTACAGATAGTTGTCTGCACTAAACATGAACATTCTCTGACCAAGCACTGTATTCCGACTTCTCTGCAAGTGGAGAAGAGAGATGGAGAGATACCATTCCTCATGGCACAGTTCCAACACCAGAGCAGCTATCAGCGATATATATTGAAAGGAAGAAGGTGAATCATTTCTTGCTATGAAAAGAACTGCTACTTTGCCATGAATTCTTTTGTTAAAACAAAATTTCTTTAGTTGCAACCTTTTTTAACAAGCAAAATGTTCTAAGCTGGTATTTTAGAATTTGCATAAAAGGAGACCTCTTGGACACACTTCATCATTTCAAAATATACACTTTACACCTAGGAAAATGTATCAAAGCCACAAATGCTTTGGTCAAGAAGTTTCACCCCTCTTGAATTGACTGATGATATCATATGTTCTAGGAATATTTTTATCATCTGGCATGTTGCTCGGCACCATATGGCACAGCACACTGACAAGAGAGAAAGGACTAGTTTTAAATATTATATATATATAGGTAGATAAAAATAAATGTTACACTTCTATAGAAGTATAAAGACACTATTGCACATTTCTGTAATTCTTATTACAGTAGGGGCTCATTGTGGAAGGTATGTTTTTTGTCCTCACCCTAAAATACAGAAGAACTACACAAGTAAAGTGTAGAATAGTTTCAAAAAAAGAAATGCAACCCCTCAAAGAGAGCTTGAACTGAATGCAACACTTATTTTCTCACTTAGCAATGCTTCTTTTTCCAAGACTTGTAATTATTGTAATAGTGACATATTAACCCTTTCTCTTGGAATTAATTTCCTGAGGTTAATTCAGATAGACATATTTTATAGTTACTTTTAATTTTTATATAGAGCAATAGCTCCAGTTCTGTCAGTACTGGAATGGATAAAGTCTGCTGTTTTTTCCAAGAAAACTTTTTAAAGGGAAGCTCCTGTTATTTGGCATTAATATACATATATATTATTTCTTCATTTTTCATCATTATTTGAGGTAAAATGACATGAACGGTATGAAATACTGCACTGAATATTTATTTAGTTAGAAATCATCATTTTTTCTATTTGGCAAAGGAAATGTGAACTTTTGGTTTTTTTCAGGTGAGGTCACTAACTAGGTAAGATGGAACATTTAGCCCAGAAAAGTGTTCTCCATTTTATTGAAAAGTCTCTTCCTCTTTTCTTTTCCTCTGTGAAATCTTCTTGATAGTTCTTGGTTCAGCCTCAAACACAGCAAGATCTCTTCTTATCCTTTGACACGATGATAAAACAGAATGTGAAAATGTGTCTAGAGAAACAGAAAGTTTAAACATATTCTATACTAATACAAAAGCAACCAAACCTCCATGACCTCCTTTTAGTCATCTGCTACTGAGCTTTTTCCCTTCATAATTCACCATTTTAGGAACAGGATACTAAACCGAACACAAATCTTCTCAAGCCTTTGAGGACATCTTCCTGTCCATTCTTTGTGCCTTCACCACACAAACGTTTGTCTTTGTTAGTGATTTTCTAAAGTACTTTTGGACAACCCAAACCTATAGGAAGCTGGACCCCAATGACTGAAGTGTTCATCTTCCTCCCACTCCCANCCTGGAGGTGTTCAAGGCCAGGCTGGACGTGGCCTTGGGCAACCTGGTCTAGTGGGAGGTGTCCCTGCCTATGGCAGGGGGGTTGGAACTCGATGATCTTCAAGGTCCTTTCCAACCTAAACCATTCTATGATTCTATGATTCTATGACATCTTCCTGTCCATTCTTTGTGCCTTCACCACACAAACGTTTGTCTTTGTTAGTGATTTTCTAAAGTACTTTTGGACAACCCAAACCTATAGGAAGCTGGACCCCAATGACTGAAGTGTTCATCTTCCTCCCACTCCCAGATCCTCCCCCTTCTCCCAGAAGCACACACCAAAGTCTATCCCACCTCCACAAGATGCTTGTGCATATGAGACAGTATTTTTCGACTTTGCTACCATTCAAATCTTTATTAACCCATCCGTACCCACAAAGAACTGGTGCTAGCCCATCCCACAAGCTGCACTGCACTCTGCTCCTGTCTGCCTGTCCTGGTACTGGCAGGCTCCCCATCCTTCCACCCGGTCTCGCCGTTCTCGGTAGGAAAAGCTTTTCCCAGTTCCAGATCTCGAAAACAGTCTTTCACTCTCTTCAACAAATGCCCACATCATTTAAGATATTAAATGAAATGACTGAGTTTGCTTCATAATTGTTCCTATTATAGTATATCTGGCATTAGCATAGTATAATATGAAGACAGCAGAGAAAAAAACAAACCTGTTAGTGAACTATTTTGAGTATTTTTACAATGTCACATACTCCTTAGAGTTGAAAGGTCAAAAGAGCTTGAAATAAATGGTAAAATGACATACATTAACGCACTATCAATAGTAAAGCAGTCTCATTTGCAAGAACTACAGCTGCCCTTACTCCAGCCATTTAATCATAGAATCATAGAATGGTTAGAGTTGGAAGGGACCTTAAAGATCATCTAGTTCCAACCCCCCATGTCATGGGCAGGGACACTAGATCAGGTTGCTCAAAGCCCCATCCAACCTGGCTTTGAACACTGTCAGAGACGGGGCATCCACAACTTCTCTGGGCAACCTGTGCCAGTGTCTCAGATCAATTTAAGATCAATGAGGCTGCAGGGCAGTGCAGAGCACAGGAACAACAGGGCTCACAACATGCTAACATGTCTGAGAGCTCTTGAAGGCTGTCTCTGTGCTTGCTTCATGCTCTGGCTGTCCAGCCAGGTTCCCAAGTTCCCAGGTCTTTGTGCTGGACCCTGCATCAGAAGCACAGAGGGGTGGAGGCTCATGGCTGTGTATGGTTTGCAGACTCCATGGGCCAACAAAGCTACAGTATTGCCAAATTTCCTCATAGTTTCATAGCTACAGCTCTGCGCTCAAGTGGTTTGGGAATGAAGGGGTCATAAGAAGGAAACCTAATCGTTATTAAAGCTCTTCTAATACTTTAGGGATGCACTCATCCTCGTGCACCTATCCAGTATGTGAAATAAAATTATTTTGCTGTGAGGGGCTTCGGTTTGGATTCCAGGAAGACAGTTAGAAAACAGCATTAGAGTTTCCACCCCTTATCAGCACTAGAGATATCCTGTTCAAGACAGAGTAGCTATGCAGACATACATAGATGAAATATATCTTTGGCCTGGAAGCTGCTACTGCAGTAATCGGCAATCATGTCCTGGATTATGTCCAATGTGGACAGTTCCAAAGTCAACAGCTTTAAAGAACACAGTTTCCAAATGCTACAGAAAAGCCTAGTAATTGTAACTCGGGAGGGAAAGATTAGAAAGAGAAAATGCAAATGAGATTTACAATTCTTCATAAAGAATTAGATTTCTATTAGCCAAAGTGCCAAAGATTGGAAAACTGTACAAATTGTGTCAGTAAAGAACTGAAAACAAAGTTTACTAATAAAAACTAAGGACAGAAAGGGATATCCTATGGATACAATGGAAAATACATAGTCTTACCTTAAAGATTATGCTTTCCACCCTTTACTTCTAATGGGTATTTTCTTTTGTATTTCATAATCCTCTGTAATAACCTCTCTCAACCCCTGAGTCAGTTCGTTTGTTACAAACGAGTAAGGGCAATTGGAGCACTCACAGGGAAAAATTCAAAACATAGTAATGTGGTTGGTAGGACTAACGATGTGAGATGAAAGAACAAGCATATTAGAAACAGTGGAAATTATGAAAAGAAGGTAAACTGAACTCTGTAAGAAAGCATATTGGCTTGGAAATATGGGCAAGGATATTAGTAATCAGCCTGAATCAGCTTGAAATCCAGCTGTCAGACATAAATAGGATTTTAGCCCAGAAAACCTCTTATAAAGACACCACTTCTAAAGAGGGAAGGGAATCAACCACCACACAGGTAAACGAAGCTGCTTGCAAAAACTCATTTAAATCTTAAGCGAAAAAATTAAGCCTTAGCAAGCTTTCATCTTAGAGGAGAAACACATAGCAACCACCAGTGACAAGGAAACGACAAGCCCTGGTTATAAACGTGGTATTTTAAACACCAGGATGAGGAACAAAAAGGGGCTGTTCTGGAAGACGTGTGTACTCTGCAAAGACATGTTGGCATGGCCCCGCCAAGTGAAACGCTAAAGCAAAGGGTTCGAGTAGATGCTCTCACAGGCTCTTGAATCTATAATCAAAGAGATGATAAAATCAAACAGATCATGCTCAGAACAGGCCTAAGCATAACCAGGCAGCACAGAAACGTCCTCTCAACAACAGTTAATTGAGAAACAACGGTCCTCTACTACAATTAATTCTCAAATTACTTTGCCCTGAGTCCCTCCCCCTGCCACAGAGCCCACCATTCATTCAGTTCTCCCTCACTGTGACTAGTAAATCCCATTATCTTTCAAATATTTGCTCCTGATCACTTTTTCACCCAGCTCCAGGGACCTCCAAGTCCCTGCATTTGGTTAAGTGAGGAGGAGAGGCAGTTTCACAGGCAGTTAAGATGCTGAAGTCTCTGCACGGGTTCTAGCCACCATCCAGGGCTTGCATTAAAGGACACCAAGCATTTTGATATCCAGCTTAGTAACACAATATCAAAGCTGACACCCAAACCGAAGTATCAAGTGTGCATTTACAGAGCAGTGAGAAAAAAGCCAACTTACCTACAAGACCATTTTAACTTTGGCATTTGAGGAAGGATTTGGTACACAGCAAGTGCATATCAGCAGGCTTAGCAGGCTTGAAAATCTGGCCTCTAAGGATTATCTTTTCTGTAAGGGCCTCACTAAAATAAAAATTAAGACTTCGCTCTGACTGCTTTTTCTTAAACACTTTCTGTCAATATTAACATCCAGAAGTAATATCCAGAATAAAACCTCACCTCTACTTCTAGAATATTTATAAAGCTACCAATATAATTTTACTATGAAAGGACAATCATATTGTCTTTGATTTTTCAACCTTGGGAAGACCTCAGTCTAGACAGAGTTTATCAAAGCAGTCCGCATGTGAGAAACCTCTTTAATTTTTATAACTTACCTTAGCACAGTGAAGTAATGCCGGAGTGCAAACAGCTACATCTTCTATCAATTAGTTTCTAAAGTGGTGGAGGAAGACTAATGAATTGCAGAGTTATACAGAAAAATAAAGTGAGATTACTTAACTGAGTATTATGGGTGCTCAAACTTCAGTTTTGTTTCACACCAGAAACTTTTGTACATCCAATCCAGCTAAATGTCAGTGATACCCAGGTTGAACAGGAAGAACTGAGCCTACCAGAGCACCCAACCCGTGAGAGGTGGAGCTCCATCAACTCCCTGCAGCGACCAGCAACGCAGACGGGCAGGATTTCAATGACAATGGCAGGATTTCTCCTGTTAAAATCACTGGCAGAACCTCGTTTTTATATAGAACAGGAACACCATCAGGCTCAAGGAATTTTATTTATAAAAACTATGTTTCAAATTACATGAATACCAGAACCAAAATTTTCAGTGGATATAAGTGGTTGTTCAAGTGAGTGGAAAAATCTAGCCGTTCACTGAAATGAAGGACAGATGCATGGTAGCTAAAACTCCGTGAAATACTCTGCAAATCTATGGATATATATTAGCAACAGAATAAAACACTCCCCTCCAACTTCTGACAAAACTGAAAACATGGAAACAAAGATGTTAGTTAAACAACCCCCTTCTGGAAGAATGCTAATTAACTTTTATAGGTTACATTTTCTTGATATACCGAAATCAAAATGACACAGCCATTTGTTTTCCCTGGCAAAGTCATGCACATCACTGATTATTCAGGTTTTGAAAACTGTGTATAATACATACTACCACCTACACAACAGCACAACGCTGACATTTCAGCACAGAACATGTTGAAGCAGTATTTCTGTACTGGAAAAAAGAACAACTAACAAAGACATTTCCTAGAAGGTACCCATCGAAGAGAAGAGAATAATGTATAAAACATGGGCCTTTTCTTGAGAGCCTGAGGTTACAGATGCCTTTTACACCACATCATGTTCCCAACATAACAAATCTGGCAGAAGCACCAGGTTGAAAAATGGAAAGCAATTTCATTTTGATTTTGTCGAGCAAAAAAGACTTATCAACTTCTTGCAGTAATTTTTGTGAGGCAGAGCACATTTAGGGGAATTACAAAAAAGTTGCCTGAATGTCTCTGTTACAGATACTTTCTTACTTTAAAAATGTATTAATTATTGCAGTCACCACTTTTAATAAGTCAAGATAAAATGACTGTATTCTTAACACCACATCAACCATCTTCTGTTACTCCTGCTTATGAGACAGCCTTTACTTTTCATCCATGAGAAAATCCAAATGATCCTACCTAATTGTACATGAGTTCCACCCAGATAACTTTCTAATTACTCAGAAAAAATGGACAGAGCCTCCTTACAGTCACTCCCTGCTCTGCAGGAGCCAGATACACTGGGCATCATCCGAATCCCGGCTGTAAATGGGTGACTTGAGTGCAGTCAGCAAAGTCCATCAGTCCAAAAATGGTGCAAAGGACATAAAAACCAGGCTGGGTCCTCACAGGACTCCTGGCAATAGCATAAGGGTGAGAAACAAGCTATGCTTTCTAAGGGGAGGTGTACGCTAGGTGCTCTCACACACAAAGCAGAGAAACATAGTAGATGACCCAGACCAGGAATCCCAAGTCTGGACTAACTTCTCACTCAACTCTTGACTAATCAGTCTGTAAAAAGAGGTTAAAGTTTCTGACAACACTATACGACTGTGCAACAATAAACTGAGTTTTTCCATGAATTTTAGTGGTGAACACAGCATTTTTCTTTCAGTGAGGTCTTGTTGAAGTAACAGTGATTTGAGCTCCAATGTGGCTCCACCACTGCAGGCACTAAGTGAAGATGACCTACTAGTACCAACGAGCAGCACACTTATCATGTTCCCAACATAACAAAAAATGCCCAACGCAAACAAAAAATACTATAATGACACAAAATCTTTGTGGCTCAAAAGCCACTTTGCCACTTTTAGTGACTATGTGATTAGTTTTGTCATCACTACCACAGAAAATTCACATTGTATGTGGTCCACAGATGACATGATTTATAGATCACCAATACAGCACACACACAGCAACCTTCCAGCACTGCCATAGCTGCAGCACCACAGTCACGCTGGGGAGTCAAACCACAAATGTAAAGAAAGCCAAAGACTGGTAACAGTTTGGTTCCCCTAAAACTTTTTTTTTTTTGGTCTACAAAAAAAACAGGAAAGGGAAAAACACAAGCTTAGAAGATCACATATGAAATCAGAAAACACGTTAATTTAAACACATTAATGCGAAACAAACTGAATTTAGAGGGGTTGGGCTTTGCTTCCAGTTTCACCCAAAGATCTCCAGGTGCCTGAATTGATGATGAATGGTAACGGACACTAAAGAAAACGGCAGCCAATATAAATCTTTTTTTTTTTTTTTTAAGGAAAAAGAGAGACCTTTGTCTTTTAAAAGTTATTGTCATAAAGCTGTATGCTGACAAGACCTATGTACTGATATTATTTAAAAGATAGGCATCATAAAACATTTATCAATTTAGCTACATTTAATTTTTGACACCAAACAGTACAGCTAAATGAATGTAAAGCTTACATCAAAATAAGCACCTAAAGTAGTATCTTCAGGAGTTAAACCAGAGTTAAAGGAAAATTACTTATTTACAAGTTTTACATATTTACAATTTACAATTTACATAATGTATCAGTTGGGGTTAATTAGTATGCTAAGATTGCAGGAACCTTTGAATCTGGTAGTAATCAAAGGATGGTTGGGGTTTTCAGTCTACCATTCTCTTCTTATGAGCTCTCTTTGTTTCCAAAAGTTTTACCACCTATTAAACCAAATGAAACCACCTACCCTACACCTTTTCCATCATACATCGGGGAGTTACCTTCCCATTTTCTTACAGACCTCATTAATTTAGGAAAACTTGCCTAGCTGAAAAAGAAGAACGATTTTAAAGTTGAAGTAGAAGCTGCCAATTCAGGACTGAACATCAGGATTAGGAGAAGTGATACTCCGTATGGTAAGGAAAAAACAGAGAAGAGGACTTACACTCTTCATTACTGCAATGGCAAAAATATGATAGCTGATGAGGTAAATGTCCTTTCTTTTGGGGGAAAAAAAAAAGAAAAAAAGAATTCAGCTCAGTGTGGCTCTGTCTGCGGTGGAGGACAAGGACCACTTCCCAGGTACTGGGTCCTGTCACACACCCTGAGTGTGCACTGGGATTTCCCCCAGCCTCCCTTCCTTCTCTCCTCACAGCTGGTTTCTGTGGAAAGGAACACATGCACATTTCACAACAGAAAAAGCTCATTATTTTTACTACCCACAACACGGTTGGGTTTTTTTGTACTAGAAGGAACTATCTTGTACTAAAGTGACCAGAAGAAATTCTTTAAAATTCAGTAACAAACTGCAGCCAGCTCTGTGCAGCTCAAGGCTACCAGAAGGAGCTTCTCATGGGACAACTCACTCACAAACTTGTCATGGTTTTTGTTACAGAAGTATTACCTCAGTTTCCAGATGCCCAAACCAAACAAAAAATACTATAGTGTCACAAAATCTTTCTGGCTCAAAAGCCATTTTGCCACTTTTAGTGACTATGTGATTCGTTTTGTCATCACTACTACAGAAAATTCACATCCTATGTGGTCCACAGCTGGAGGACAGAAGTCCTTGACTGTGTTCTGCATCTTATTGCTTACAAATGAAAAAAGGCTCTAACGGCTTCAGCCTTCTCAACCAGTGAAACAGAGTACTTTGCCTTTGTATAAGTCAGTAGAATTACATCTCCCCATCGTTTTTATGAAAAGAGAACAAGGCTCAGATTGCTTTTAAAAGGTTAATATCCCAGTGGAAAACACCAAATCGGACTCGTCAGCAGATGTGGTTAAGCACAAGCGTGCCAGTTTATCGAAACAAAAATAAGGGGTGAGTTTGGCTGAGGACAGTGACTGTGCCAACTCTGGTTAGCCACAGGCAGCTGCTAGCATTACAGATCCAGAAAGAAGTTTGAGAGACAAGTCACTGTTTCACAGCGTTAGGAATGTGAAAAAAAGGTTTGCTTCATGATCAGGGCCATGTGGCCATTATACTTTTACGCAATCCATACAATTCAAATACATGTAATATTGCATATGAAAGGAAACCTAGAATCAGCCCCAGCCTTTTAAGCTGTCAACCAACATGTGTAATTGGATGGAAGTGAAAGTACTATTTTTAAATAACCTCAGTTACCAACAAGAAGTGGTCTCATCCTCTACAAACTTTTAGGCAATTAAAATTGCATTCCAGATACTGAATTGTAAAAACTCTTCAAGAATCAATGAATAAAGGCATTTTAACTGTATCAAAACTGAGTCTTGAAATTCTGTTTAGAGCAAAAAATTAGTACCACATTTTTTTCCCCAGGAATTAACAGCACTAAGGTGAGGAAAAACTAAACTTGCAGGCTGAGAGAGTTGGGGTTGTTCAGCCTGGAGAAGAGAAGGCTCTAGGAAGACCTTCTTGCAGCCCTTCAGTACTTAAAGGGGGCCTACAGAAAATATGGGGACAAACTTTTTAGCAGGGCCTGTTGCAATAGGACAAGGGGTAATGGTTTTAAACTAAAAGAGGGAAGATTTAGACTAGATGTAAGGAAGAAATTTTTTACAATAAGGGTGGTGAAACACTGGCACAGGTTGCCCAGAGAGGTGGTAGGTGCCCCATCCCTGGAAACATTCAAGGTCAGGTTGGACGGTGCTCTGAGCAACCTGATCTAGTTGAAGATGTCCCTGCTCATTGCAGGTGGGGTTGGACTAGATGACCTTTAATGTTCCCTTCTGACCCAAACTATTCTATGATTCTATGATCCTTTACATGGTGAGGTAAGTCATCATGTAAAGATGGTGAGATGGTGAAGTCCAGCAGAAGCAAAGAACTCATGCATGCTCAGGCTGTGTGTCTTTAGCATCAAGATTTCCACTCCTTCCTGTATGGCCTGGTCTGCCCTACTCATCAGCAAATGCCATGTGAGCAAACATGCCTCAAACAGACGCACTAAGCTGTTTCCTCAACCAGAAAGAGCTACCATGGCAATCCCCCTTGCCCCCCAAGTACTACTGCCGGAGGGCTTCTGCAGGCACAGCTATGTTGGTGAGAAGGACAAATCACAACCCCATCTAATGTGGCCAGGTCTGTCAGTGCTTAAAATGTCACGGAGAAATTCAGTGACTGTGACTCTCCCAAAAGGAGCCTTAACTACTGTGTATTTTCATCCTGCACAGTAAATATGCAAACCACCCGCTGTAACAAAATCCAAAGCTGTTTCTTGATAGAAGCAGGACCGCAGAACAGAGCTCTATTCTCTTTTCAAAAGCCCAAAGCATCAGGATTTGCTGTGATTTTGAACAGATTTTCTTATGTAAAAGTATGTAAGTTGTTACTGATGTGTTACAAATCACAAAAATGCTAAATCTACACGCACAATGTACAGAAGAGATTATTTCATTTGGCTGTCTGATATAGCTGCAGCCACCACAGAAGCTCTATGGAGTGAGCAAATATCTAAGGTAAAATGCTGGACTTGCTGAAACTAATGGAAAACCTCAACTGTCTAAAGTAAGACCAAAAAGTCATGTTGAACACTGTCTGCAATAATACAAAGTTTGATAAGGGTCTGTTATAGCTCATTAACTGCTTTAACATGAGATTAGAAGAATTAGAAGCTTAAAGGTTAGAAAACACCAGCTGTGGTAGATATTTTATAGGGAGGAAGATAAACACGGTAAAAAAAACAAAAAGAACTTGAGATAAAGAAAGAAAATGCTAGACTGAATGACAGAGAAACTGCCAGAAAAATCAAGGAAGACTTAAATGCACTAATTTTTTACTCTGTCTAAAACTGTTGAAAATCAGTTTGATCAGCCAGTCAAGAAGATTACACTGGTGTCAGGGCAATGACAGAATTATATAAATGAAGAGAATAGTGACGGCTCTAATCCCTTCCCTGGGTGAAGGAAGGAGTCCTGCAGAAGGCAGGTGTCACAGGAAAGGCAAGAAGCTTTCAAGCTACTCTTGAAGGGACTACAGCATAGCTCAAGGGCAAAGTTTCAAGCTAGAAAAAAAAATCCCAATATATCTTGATTTATCACAAACCTCATGAAATTCATAAACATCAATAATTACAAATGCAATGGTTCAGTAAACTCCATTAGGATTCAATGTAAATTTTCTTCAAAACCCACAGCACAGGTCTACCTGGGACTCATGGAGGCTGTCCACTGCTAGATACATTTTACTGACAGATGCCATCTCATTCTTGGGGCTTAAAATTCATTCTATCACATTTTCTTAGGAAGTTCATAAAACCTAATACTATCCTTATGCTGAAAATAATGATATGATCCTGGGGAAAGGTGAGCACATAGGTAGATGATCAGTATACTGAGCAAGACTTGGGGAAGAAGATGGGTACAAAGGGACAACTGGGGAAGCATGAGCCTTTGGGAAGGACAAAGTGTTGAAGTCCCTGCCCCTTCAGTTTGCAGACGCGGCAGGCTCCCGGCATGAGCTGAGCTGTGAAGGAAGTGATGATACGAAGATGAAGTGGGATGGGGAGAGATCAGCCGCAACCACAGGACAGTGCAGGAGGCAGGATGAAATTTCTCTTCCTGCTGTGTGTTGCCTGTCCTAATTTGCTCTTTCATTCTCCCTACTGCTGACTGGAGATGCACTCCATCACAACCCGCTTTTGGGTTTCATTCCATCAATTGAGAAAGAGATCCCACACAAGGAGAACAGAGGGGAAATAAAGGGCAATTAGAGGCACTGGACGTTAAGGAGTCACTCACATCTGCTGACAGCTATGTTGAAGATCCAGGCGGAATTGCCAGGTGACTTACCAACAAAAGTGCTTCATTTTTTTATTGTCATTTTGTCTACAGAAAATCCCCTTACAGGTTCCAGTGTGTTAAAAGCAATTAGCAAAACCCACTCAAATGAAACAAAAAAGGGTCTCATTAGCCTAGCTTACCCCCTGAGCAGAGCAATGGGAATT
Source organism: Anarhynchus alexandrinus (assembly GCA_008711295.1). NCBI lineage: Eukaryota > Metazoa > Chordata > Aves > Charadriiformes > Charadriidae > Anarhynchus > Anarhynchus alexandrinus. Next base: position 394,115 of record VUYV01000188.1, on the reverse strand, counting down.
CATGAGGACAGTTCCTACACAGCGCAGTGAATTTTGTGAACAGTAAAAAAGCAAATTGAGAAATCAGGAAAAAAAAAAAAAAGCACTCTAATACCTAGCGGGAAAAAAAGGAATAATACAAAATATAAAGCCTGCTGAAAGAGCGAAAAGTGATAAATACAGACTTTATCCTTTACTGACATAAATCTAGCATTACCCACCAATCAGACTCTGCAGTCAGGTTATAATGATTATCAGCAGAATTGCAGTAGGGCCCAAGGACCTTACTTATATTACAGAAACCAACTGTGCTGGTTGCTTTCCATATACAGAACAGTTTTGAGAAATTTAGCATGCAAAGACATGTTTATTGAGGCTGCTTTGACCAGCCGAACCTTGGAAAATGAAAGAGATGTCATATTCTGTACTGACTTGCAGTAAAATTCATACTTCGGCAGACAATTAACTGATCTGTCCCTTCCATAGTCTTAAGAAATTAACTGACTGCCATGAGCTGGAAAGACTTTCCACTACCTTGCTGCCTCTAAGGAAGTGATTTGACATTTGCCGCAAAAAGTAAAAAGAAGCATCTGATACAGCAGGGATGAATCTGTAGCTGTATCTGATCAGTGGGTCTGGGACTAAATAGGACACCAGAGGTACAAATGGTCATGGGTGGTCACAGCAGCAGTTTTGTCACCCAGAGCCCTGCATCCTGCCCACTGAGAAAAGCTATGGGGACAGCGATGTCCTGCATGCGTGGGAATCTCAGGACAGCCTTCACTTTGGAAGTCACCATCATCATAGCATGCACGGGGATTTCCATCTGCCTGCCATCTCCAACTTTGCAGTCTTTCACTGAAAACTGAGCCCAGTTTTCAATTCAATGACTGAGGGGTCAAAACTGTTTATTTACTGGACATTCCTAACACCACCAATTACCTCCAAAGTTACAACTATAAGCACACTGGTGTTTTTTTTCACGTGGTCTGATGACAGAAAACATCTGACGTTCCAAATAGGCACATTATATTTGTGCTGAATATAATTACAAGAAAAATCTTCCTGAGCTTTCATTTTGATGAAATGAACCATATCACAACAGTTTAAGTTGCTTTATCCCTCACATTTCTATTCTATACAGTGCATTTGAGTCTCTGGAACTGTTGAAACACAATTTGGAGGCATGAGATCACACATATGCCTGGCTCCTAAACAATAGTCTCAGAGGTATCATTAATAACAAGATACACTGAAATAGTGTGCAAAACAAACCAAACAGTATTTTTTTAATGTCTAAGCAAAAAAAAATGAAGCATTGGTTCATCTGGTCCCATCTGAATTACCTCTGTTTTTTATAGCCTTGGTTAAAAAAACTGGCTGCTCCTCTCCTTTTTCCCAAAACAAGCAAGCAAGCACGCAGTGCAGAGACTACAGAGCAGCAGCAGGCAGGATAGATACACTGGTCCACCCAAATGTTCTTGGGGTGGAGAGAAAAGATTGGCAGTAAGTTGCTTCAGTCCGTACTAACTTGCTATCAAGGCATGAGTAAAGACAAGTCAGATGAACTTGCCCACACCTTTCAGCAGGTATTTATTTGCAACAGCAGTATTCCATACTTCAAACAGGATGTGGCCTTGTTTGTCAGTTTTGGATGGCATCTTAGGCTATTTTTCATCACTTTTAATTAATTTTTTTTCAATGTTTAAAAGAACACAGGCATACACTTACAAGATTCACCCCCCTTTCTTAAAGTGAAGACAGAATGGTAAGAACAACCTACGGGATAAGCACTGGACTACACATCACTCAAAGGAAAAAATAAATCAAAGGCAGGACACCTTTCCATGCACAATTCCAAGCACACATGTTCAAATACAACTTAATGTAGCTGATGCAGAAGACACTGCAATGGCCTAGACTATGCAGGAGAGTAAGACGGGATGGGTCACAACCACTGTGCTTTATTGGATGTCTACTCCTGAGGGCAAAACGCAAAGGTATGTCCTACTTCTGCAAATGAGATCATGAAGCCAGGAAGCCTGGACTTTCTTTTTAGCCCAACAGATCTCAGCATTGTCTATTTTAGCTTCTTACCACCGCAGAGCCAATAGGAGTGGCGTGCACAGTTTTATTTTAAAGTCTTCACAACAACAGGTTTTTAAGGCTCTAAATTTATTATAGCTGAGGAAGTCCGCAGGTTACGAAAAAAATCCCTTCTCTGGTAATGTGGTAATATCAAGTAGGATCTAGCAGCATTTTCACTACATAGGATGCAAGAAACTAAACAGCTTACAGAAATAAAGAATTCTGACTCATTCACATATGCAAGATTTCTTTGAAGCTTAATTACCATTTTTGTATCTTAAAGCAGCAATGCCAGAAATTCAGCTGTCTGTTCAACCACAACCCAGACGTTGCGCAAGCAGCTGTTTCCCAAGCCACTGAACGCTGACAAACACGGGGAAATTCTCCTGTCCTGCTGTGAACAATTCTCTGTCGCTCCTTTGCAGCGACAGATAATTTCACCTGGCTTTAAAGGATATTATGTGTGAGCCGCTAGGACATAAACGTCAGATTTCCCTCATTTGGTCCTCAGAAGGAGCGCAGGCCCTGAACCCGGCTTGTTGCACTTCAGGGCCTGGACACGTATCTCCATCAGTCACATATGCTCTGCTGGCAACTGCGACTGAAAAGCCCAAACATCTTTTGTGTACTGTCATGCACTGTAAGCTTAATTTCATCATCAGATACACACATCTAAGTCCCACCGCTGCTGAATCAGAACCTTTCAGGCGTGCATCTAGGGTTAAAAAGAGCACCACGTACAAGCCTGCCCTCCCAGTCACTTCCATTTTTCCTCTCTGTTTTGCCCAAATACCAATTCTGCAGGTTCATCGTGTTTTACAATTGGTTCTTGGATGACTCCTGAACTGAGAGACATTTTCAGTTCTCGTACAGCTACACAGCTGCTCCTTTTTTCAAGGGGAATCGCGCACGAGCATTGCAGTGAGGGCTCTGGCAACGCGCCTCGCCCTCAGCTGTAGGGCTTGGAAATTCGCTATTTAAGCAAAACAGTTACCATCATGCTGAAAACTAGCCTAGACATCTGAAAATCTTTAAAAAAAAAATTGAAGAAATCCCATCCAACATAATAACAGAAGTTTTCAAAAAGAATAAGGAAAAAACACATAGTCCACTGGCAACATTTTACAAATACTGGTACCTACAGAAGCAACAGCAAACCTTCCACGGAGGCTTTTTTTGTCTTAATGAAGTGTAAGTCTGAGATGAGTAAATACCATAGATCAATTCATGAACAACTGAAGGAAAAAATTATACCTTGTCATCAATCCACTGTTTGAGCTATATTCAGAGAAGCTTCCCAAATGCGACTCCCAAAGCTTCTCATGCTGAGAAACCAGCTGGAGAGAATTAGTACGGCTATGATCTATCACACACCAGAAGCTCTGAAGAGAAGCTATTGTAACCTAAAAAGCCATGCCAGCACTGAAGAGCAAAACATGGAGCAGTACTTCCCAGCTAGGGAAGCAATGACCAAATGCTACTGGAGCATCAGTTGAGTGGACCAGCACTGGAAGTCACTCAAATTCTCTCCACAGAGATACAGCAACTGTCCTTCCTTCGGCAAGCATCCTGCTTTTGTTAACCAGATCAAGTGAGAGCATCTGAAAATACTTTGATTTTCCTTGCGGCCCTGTTAGAAAGTTGGAGACCATCTCTCTGAAGCCCTCAGAGACTACAGTATTACACCACGACAAAAGGGCAAATCCATCCTTCTGCTGGCATGCATACAAAGGGAAAGAAAGAGTACAAAAAGACTGAAATACTGACACCTCAGGAACTTTGTTTTAATCACCAATTCTCTGTCAATTCTGCCTACTGTGCTTTAACAGCAGTAGTTTCTCTTTATTAAGGAATGTACAGGTTCCTTTTGGGTTTGTTGGGTTTTTTTGGTTTTGTTTTTTTTTTTTTTAAAGTAACTACTGCCAGAGCTAATAATTGCAAAACTTCTCCATTTTCACACAGTGTTGAAACCATTATTTTTTTTCTAAATACTACATCACTTTAAAAAGTGATGAAAATGCAGTAGTTTTCTATGATCATTTTTTCAACATATCATTCAAAACTTTCACATTTTGTTCAATCTTTTCAGGCAAGTGACATAAGAACTTGTAATGACCGCTCAGGAAAAACCTGGGGACGGGCCTCCCGAGAAGTAAGGAACTGGGGTGAGGAATGAGCAGGCCAGTAAGCGGTTTGCTGATTTTTCTGGGGAGCCACAAGAAATCAGATAGGGAACCACACTTCGCAGTGCCGCGCTCTGTCTTAGCCATCAGTAGCAGATTGACTTACACAAACAAGAACTCCATGGGTGCAGAGGGAGGCTGTCAGCAAGCAACACGAGCAGCTTGTGACAAACACGCACAGGCTCTCTGACAGGTCTCTGGGATGCCATGGACCAGGAAGGAGATGCTTCTCCAACTTCCCGCTATGGACGTGAGCCTGCAACGTGCAGTGTTGCAATCTGGGTTTTCACTGCAGTGTCAGAAAGGGACAGCTGTGTGATGGAGAGGACACTCCCCTAACACCCCATTTTAGCTTCATTTTGCTCATCTGTTCTTCCTTCACGTGTCTCCACAGGGCTTGACCTGACCACCCTGTCAGGACATCGTGCAATACTCTCCCAAATCAACAGGGATGCATCTGTTGCATTCAGCTAGAACCTCCTACCGTCAGGCCTGCAGTACGAGGCAGAACATTTTTTTAAGAACATTAGAATATTGCTTAGGAAACTACAAGATTAAATCACGAGAAGCACAACCATAGCATTTTTCTGCCGATTTGAATTACGAATAGAAAGTACGAGCAGTTAAGAGGAAACAAGATATGTTCTATACAAGAGCCAAGATTTTTTTTCCTGACATGTGCCAAACAAGGAGAAGAAACAGAAGAATCTGGCACCATTAAAAACAGTTTGTGGAGAAAGGAACTGAATATCTACAGCCAAGCTCCATGTGGTTTGTAAAGAGGAAACTTTTGTTTTATGGGACTCTCAGTCAGCCAAAATTCTCCCAGACGGCGTGCAAATGGATATTAGCCTAAAAACCTACACGCATCTTGTAGAAGGATCAGTAAATGGTGGGGAAAGAAAAGGAACACTACTGAAGTTTTAAATCAGAATTCAAAATCTGCCTCATGGTTGAAAAAGTTAGTTTACCAGACAGCTATAATGTCATATATGGCAAGTGTGTTGGAAAGGAAAGGCAGCAAGTTAAAGCACAAAACTAGAAGTCAGGAAAACGAGTTCCAATCCTGGCTCCACTACCAAGTAGCTCTATAAAACTTGGATAAAAGAGAAAAAGACTGCCAACTTATATGTGAGATTTTCCTTAACTTCATGTAGTGTATTAACATTGCACTTATGCTGTTTCTTTTAGCTTCTGTATTTCCCGCACTGCCTGGCATTACTGTGCACTAAGTTAAATAAGTGACTAGATGGAGTACTGAGAACAGTTATATTACTATACCAAAACAAGCTCTGCCCAACTTTTTAATCAAAACACTTGACTGAAAAAAATCCCAAACGGTTTTATATGGGATTGTAATTCTCGTAACTGAGCAAAATACTGAAGTGGCTGACATGATCCAACAGCTTAGACGAATACTGCGATAAAATGTGGCATTTCTGGCTTAAAACAGTAACTAGAACTTGTACTTCAGCATACAGGAGAAAGGCAATGGGCAGGCAACACTTCTTCAGAACATGTTGAGTGGTTATACCATGGAAGACTTTTTTTCATCTTCTCTGGCAACTATCAGAGTGCCCTGTGAAGCATTCGGCTGCATTATCTGTAAATCAAGAGGATACCACACTGACCTCCAATTTACAGCAGAGGAACTGAGGTGGAGCCCACAGGCAAGACTGCAAGCTGGGGAAGCATCCGAGTCCCTGCATCCCACTGAAGTCACTCCTTGCTGGGGAAGAGGGAGGCGCAGGTAGCTCTGTGGGTCTGTCCTGCAGTTGCCTGACAACGCAGCTCTCCAGTTATATCGCCGATGATTAAAACACACCAGGTGGCAAATGTTGCCATCGTGCTTAAAGGAGAGGTAGTTAATATCTCCTGTAAGAGGATACCAGGATTAAGATTTGCCCCTTTGTGTCTTCCTTCACACCAACGTTTATAGGTAACGTTTCAGCAAAGATTTGCCAACTAGTGTGCTTTCCTCCTCTAAATATAGTAGTAAAGATGAATCTCATTTTGGAAGCAGTTCTTTGGATTTTCCTCATTCATACCTTTAGGACTATCAACTTGGAGGAGGAGCTGAAGGGTTAATCATTCAGTACTTTCTGTAAGCCATGTGCATTTGTGTACAGTGCTCTAGATGGATGCTCCATGCTTCATGTTGCACTGGAATAATAAAAAGAACTGAAAGCAATTCCCTTTAATTCTTGCCCTTTCATATTATTTCCTCCAAAGAATAATTAACAGAAGGAAGCAAAACCAAGCACTTCAAGAGAAAAAAAAAAAAAGAAATAAAAATGTTACAGGCATTTTTCACAGAAACCCTGGAAGGAAAAACCACTGTAAAAGTAAAAACCATTGTATTTCAGTGAGAAACCTGGAGCTAGCCGATCTTATTGCCACTAAAAATATCTCCACCCCCCCCACACATGCATTTACCAGGATGGCATCTACTGATGGGTTCTGGATGCTAATCAAGACCAGACCAGGTACAAACTAAAGCTGAACAACCCCCACCAAAGTAGGTCAAGAAAACTGGGAGGGAAGGGAAACTGTTGCTAGGTGGCAGTGTACCTTAAGCAAAGAATACTGTAAATCATAGATTATTGGAAAAGTTTGTTATCTGCAAAAAGAGGTGTCATCTTCAGTGTCATCTTCAAAGCCTTGGTAGGAAGCAGAACCCAAGATGTACACAATACCCAGACTATATATCAGAAGGATGAGAAGCAGCACTGAAAAAAAATAAGAAAAACCTGTCTTGAGACACGCTATCGTGCAAGACCCACAATGTACTGGCTCTCCAAGTCTCCAAAAGCCAGTGAACTGAGTCTTGTACATCTTGCGAAGGCTATGGGTTTGCTTACTTTGTTTTATTCAACCTTTGCTAAGCCCTTACCAGAAGAAGCAAGCAGAGAAGTAAGCTTCCACCACATCTTGGCACAATGGTGAAGAGTTGATAGAAAACCCAAGCGTGGTGGTGAGAAAGAAAGGTTTTTTAAGGCTACTTAAGAAACAGAACTGTTATTTTTCTGTCTTAAACAGTTTCAGTCTTCAGTCCTAATCTTTTCAGAGTGGAGTAAGACTGGACAACGACATTTAACAAAAGGAGGTGATGAAAATGGATTCACTCCCTAGGACTCCAACCAAGAGGATGGAGAAAAAGGCCTCTATACAAAGCCAAGGTAAGAAGGGAGAGGCTAGATTTTTCTGGTATCCTTCTATCTGTCCTTCCTGATGTTCCCTCCAACAGAAAACTACCTTAACATATTGCCTAAATTAGCAGAAGTGGTAAAAAAGACAGGCTGATGACATCTTGTGAACTACAATTCGCTTGGTAAGAGAGCTGTTAGCAAGCTCACAGCTTGTCACAGAGAAGGATAAGATGTTCTTGAAGGCAAAGACGAAATCTATATTCTTTTCAACAATATCTATCCGGGTTCAAGAGAGCAATTTTTTGGAAAAGTATCTTAGAGGAATGCAATCGTATAGGCTGGAGGTATTTTAGGGAACAGAATAAAAGGGAAAAATGAAAGACGCTTTGCTTCAACAAGGCTTTAAATCTGTAACTACGGCCATAAAGGCCACAGCAAAATCCTTTCTGAGAAATGTATCAAGTAATTCTTATGTTGGCTTTAATCTACAATTCCACTGTTTAAGTTTTTTAATACCATGTTCTGACACATTAGAAACTGGTCAGAAAGAATAGATTAGAACGTATGTGCCCCAACTAACCCAGCATGGGAACTTCTATACTGCTGTATACCCACTCAGGTTATACATGCCATATATTGTATCATTCCTTGCAAGCAAGGAAGCCTGTTCACAATAATTAAAATACCAACCTTGCCAACCTATAGACTTGCAGAGGGAATAATTTTGGAAAACCCCTTCATCGGTGTAGCTCACAAAGGACATGTATTAACTTTCCAAGCAGACATAAACCTCTCATGAGTATCTCCAGGTTGGGTCTGTATCTTCTTTATCTGACAAACCTTGGGATGCAAACCTCAGGACTGCAGGATCCAGTTTCAATGGATAAATACGGACGCAACAATCTTTGTTCCGATTGTCTCCACTGCCCCCTTCCTCAAAGCTGGTGGTTTTAATTTGTGGTCAGTCTGAGCCTCTTCCTCTTCCTGGTAATTAGTAGCATCAGCCCCTCAAGGAAGGAGGCAGAGAATGTCCCAGCCTTGTCCCCAAACTGTTGGTTACAATTTGTGATCATTTTCAGTCATGGATATGCAGTAAGCACTAGCAGTCAAAAATAAGCATCAATTTAAGTAAGAAAAAGTGGAACAGCCCCACACCTATAGAAGCCACTAGGAGCCAAGCCCTGTTGATCTTGAGGGCCCTTCCCTGACTTGGGCAGCATTCCTGCTGGAAGACGAGCAGGAGATGGCTTCACCTGCCATCTCACCTCCCGCACCGTAAGACTGTGAACAGCTCATGGAAATACAGTTTGAGAACAAAAAAAAACCATAAAGCTGGGGCTGACTTAGTCATTTTATGAAGACAAAAGAGAGTAATCTATACAATCTCCAGGCTAGGAAGCGATCAGGTTTTGCCACAGCAGAAATACTTCTGTGCAGCAGCACAAAGGAAGCTCTCTACAAAAAATACATCCCCCAGCAAACAGCCTAGATAGGCTTTTCTTCATTAACCAGTAAGAGGGAGATCTTTCTGCAGCATGCAGAAGGCAATGAGCCTCACTTGACATTGAAGTTTAACTCAAAATAAAATTTTCTGTGATTAAGGAAACTTTTGTTCTACTTCTGTTTCTTCACCATCTGTGATACGAAACCTGGCAAAGACTCCAATTAGTTTCTTTTGTGTTATTACTGCCACCAGCACTCAAATGATAAACATTTATACAAAAGGAAATTTCTCTTCCTTTCCTTGCTGTCTCCAAAGAGTAGATGTAAATACCTTAATAAGAAAACCTCTAATGAACTCACCCTGAAACCTGGTAACACCAGATTACACCAACCACACTACAGAAAAAGGCAATGGCAGATTAAGTCAATACAACACCTCTCCTGAAAAAAATCTTTTCACCAGTAATGAGCTTGAGAAGAAATGAAGCAGAAGTACCTCACACCAAAAAAGGCAAAATCCTGCAACATCTGCTTAAGGAACATCAGGGACTGATTTGGGGAATTTTCTTCCCTGGGCCATACAAACGCTCGTTAATGCTCTCAGAGCCACGTAGGTGGTTACACTGCGCCTCAGTCGAGCAGGACAGAGGCATCATCTGCCAAAACAAACATACTGAACTCTTAAGAGCAAGTTAGCACTTAGTGGTGTATATTTACTTACTTAAACTCTTCATTTATATATACACACATTTGACTATTGTTGCTATCCTAGGTGGAACCCACACATAGTTGTGGTTAAGATGTTAAATTTGATTATTCTGGTAAAGTTTATCTTGGTACCTTAAACACAACAATGCCTTTATACAGAGTTTGCATACAGTACAAGCATACCAACATTAGGGCAACACGTTAATTTCTATAAAAACATGTGCATAGGTGAAATAGCAACATTTTCTCTAGCATAGGCACACTCTACAAAACCAGAACTTTTCATGTTTCTGTCCAAATGGGTATGACCCATGACCAGAACAACCTTGACTTTGGCATTTAGTCACGCAGTAATTTGCCAACAGCTCCTATGTCAACAGGATCCCACATGGTTTCAAATGGTTTTTGTGGATTCCAGGAGGCGGGGGAGGAGGGGGTAGGAAGCCCCGCCTGCTGCTGGGTTTGTTACAGTCAAACAGAAGAAAGGGAAAGAAATCTGACACGTGGAGGACACATGGGGATGGATAAACAGATAAGGGCCAGATAAGCAAGGTGAGATTACAGACTTGTACCAAATCTGAGGAGCATGAATGAAGTCTCATCCCCATTTTTTAATCCACCACACCCTTAGCGTGGCTTTTCTTCCCGCAGATCAGGCTTCTGCCAGGCATCTCTCAAGACACAATCACAATTTCTTTTCTTCCTTTATGCTAAAAAAAATAATAGAATAATTGTACATTATACTGGAGCAGGGTAGCACTTCTACACCAGCAACTTCTGCTGAGGACTGTACTACACAGAGGCTGCTGGCATTTTCCACTTTTATTTCCATTTATTTCCATTTGCTTGCACGCTGGTGCTTTGTACACTTCTTTGAGAAGACGCACAGGATTTAAAGAAGTGGTTTATTAATTGAACAGCAGCTTGGTTTTTTGGGCAAGACAATATGATTATACAGGACACCTCAGCAAGAAGGCATTCTGTTGTGCCACAAATGTCCATATAGACTCTAAAGAGCTGACTTAAAAACCTCTACAGGCATGAGGGTTATGAAAATAACTCAAAACAGGTTCTTTGATCCTTTTTGCCTGCCACTCACACCTGGCTGAAAACTTTACAGCACGAGCTTTGCCTGTTTCCATATTCAAAAATTCAGCCCATTACAATTCCGCTAGAATTTCTACCAATCACAGGCACAATTTTATAATATGGCCGAGCCAGTACAACAGCTTCTAGCCCTAAAATGACACGCAATCCCATTAGGCCTGACCATGCCCTCACTGCTCCCCTTTTGCTTTCTGTGCTGACCTTCTTTAGGGAGATAAAGTTGCAGGAAACTAAACCTATCAAAAAAAGTAAATAGCTTTTTGCTGGTTTAACTCCCAGAACCAGCTCACAGGGTCAGATAAGCAACAGGGAGGAGGAAGAGGAATGACCCCTCAAGCAGCAGCTGTACATTCGGTAAGCTGAGCTGAAACATGCAGCCACATGTGAAGCTACTCTGTCAAGTAGTTTGTCTTATGGGATGACTCCACTTGAACACTGGGATGGATGGCTTCCACTTCAGGGATGGACTGGGCTCTCCAAGTCACACTGATAACGGTTCCAAAACAGACATCATGGAAACGATCCACCTCTGTTTACATTCAGTGGCCAGATGCCTTCTGGGATCGAAAACCAGAATTTTCACCGTTTTTCTCTGTTATTTGATTCACTCTATATATGACACCAAAGTTAGGGTTATTAATCTAAAAACTACCAGACTGACTTTCTGACTCCTCTTTAGAGGCTAGTACTGCAATTTCTTTTATTGTATTTGTATAGCCACACCCTCCAAAAATAACTTTTAACGATTAGGAAAAGTAACTGTTTACTATTTAGAATTAAATTTAATATTTCCTATGCATTTCACTATGTAATTAAAAAAAAATAAGCAAACACATAAGTGATTACTGCTCCCTCCCCTTCTTCACTCGTCCCCCACCAAGCCTTTACACACATTTATCCATCAGCTGCGGAACAGACGCTGAAGAGCATCAAGTATTGGCAACAGAAGTGAAAAGCACCTGGGAAAAGGTTACCACGTAAAGAAACAGGCAATGTTCAGCAACAGAAAGAATAGTTCCAGACAGTTCTTCTTTCCCCCCACAAAAATGCAACTTTTGAAGTGTCCCAACATATGCGTGTACCTTCTGTGAAGATTTCGACTGTGGAGTTGAAAGAAACTAAAGGCAACACCGTGAGGGACACTACCAGAAGTCCCTAAAATGTCCGTGACCCGAGTTCTAGAGGCTTTGCCAACGGCACTGTCCGCCACTCATCACACGCGGAGCGGCAGCGGAGGGCCGATGTTGCCACCCAGCAGCTTTAGTCCACCTTCCCTCAGCAGAGGCGGTCAGCGCACCTTGGCACCCCACGGGAAGGTTGGCCGGTGCCACACCGGGTCTCCTTTTTTTGCTACACAGGGCGCACGAGCAAAATTCAGGTTTTTAGCAAACCTAAGGGTCCCTCCTGGCCACCCTCCGGACTGCCGGGGGCCAACCTATGTGCTCCGCGCACCCCTGGGTTCGGAGCACGGACTTCCACGCACCCACGGGAGGCCGAGACCAGCCTCCCCCGGCCGCTCCGGGCACCCACGTGTGACCGGCGGACCCCCACCCGCCGGCCCGTGGAGGAGAGGAGCCGCCGCCGCCACCGCCGCGGCTCTCCCTCGCCTGCGGCCTCAGCGCAGCGCAGCGGAGCCGGAGCCGCGCCGAGCAACGGCCGCCCGGGCCCCCTCCTCGCTCCCAACCGCTGCGGGGGGCCGCGGGCCGCCATCCCCCGGGGCCCTCACCGCCACCCCCGGCCTCGGCGGGGCGGAGGGAAGGGGGGAGCGGGGGAGCGGCGGCGGGCGCTGATAGGGTTTACCCGGCGCGGAGGGGCGGGNTCCCCGCCGCCCCGGTACCTTTTCCTCCTGCAGAGCACGCAGACGGCCCAGACGAGCAGGGCGGCGGCGGCCGCCCCGCCGTAGGTGCCGAGCTGCAGCGCGTCGGGCCCCATGCCGGCGGAGCCCGTCCTCGGTGGCCGCTGGTACCTCACCGCCGCCGGGGAGGAAAGTTTCGCCCGTCCTCCCGCTCCCTGCAGGAGAGGCGCCCGGCCGGCCGGTCCTCCCCGCCCACCCCGAGCCCAGGGGGCTGGGTTTGGCTGCTCGGAGCCGGACTTGGCGAGCGGGCCCGGTGCGACCCGGCCGGCTCCTCCCCGGGGAGCGAGCGCTCGGCGCGGGGAGGGTCGCGCCCGCCCGCCCCCGCGGCCTCCCGGCGGCGGAGGGGAAGCCCCGGCCTTCGGCGTGCGGGGAAAAGGCTGCCGTGCGGTGGAAAGGTCCCAGGGCGGAGAGCGGGGAGGGGGGGTCCCGGGGTCATCCCACCGCGCCGGGAAGCGGCCCCCGTCCTCCCATCCCCTTTCAGCCCTCCCCGCACCCCTGAGGGGCTCGGTGTCCCCCGCGGGCCTGGGCTCGGGTGGGGGAGCGGTGATGGCGTGTCCCCGGTGCCAACGGCGCTCGGCTTGGGCAGGTAGCGGCTCTGGCAGCCCGGTGACCTCCGCTTGGTTTTGGTACAAAGACCCGGTGTGTGTCCCCTGCTGAAAAAGTAAGACACCGCGCCACCCCCCTCCACCCTTAATAAGACTTCACCTGAGGTGGGATAAATGAGATACGAATAGCAAAGGTTGGCTCTTGATGTGCCGCATGAGAAGAAGCTGGGTCCCGTCCTCCCACCATGCTGTGCCACCCCCTCTGGCCCGTTACAGAGGACAAGAGAGGAGGAGATGAGAAACCAAAAGTTGAGGCGATGGAGAGATGCCCACCTTGAGGAATCTGGATGGGATGGAGTGGGGCAGAGGCGCAGGGAGTTTGGTACAGCGTGGCAGGGCAGGGGGCTCACAAAATACCAGGGCAGCGGCAGTACCTTACAGCTCCGCTGCCCTTTGGTACAAGAAACGTTGACGTGATGTAAGATGCCGTTCAAGGCAAATTCACGCTGAAAGATGGAGTAAGATGCTTCAGCTTCTGGAATCGTGGTTTGGTTGAATGCTGACAGACAGAAGTTCATGTACCTTACTCATTCTCGGCTGCATGCAGTATTACGAATTACGTGTTTCACAATATTTGGTGGTTTATATATGCCTTTCATCTTGAAAACAAGTTGTACAACACTCGGTTTTCTGAATTGCCCTGTTGTAAGGTTTCTCTGAATTGTAGAGAATTAGCAGATAAAAAAGCTGGTTAGCTAAAAACCTTCCTGACTTCAGCAGATCTCATTTTTAGAGGCCTGACTCACATCTGAGGGTTTGAAGTTGGCAGCCCTGCGTGTCTGCTTCCTCAAACATTCCCACTGATTTCAGTGAAATACTCAAAATGCCATTGTATTAATCAGAGAAAATCTGATTAACGTGTCTCATGTTGAAGTGTCTCAGAATCTGGTCACTACTGCGTAAAATCGCCAGCTGACCCTCCTAAGATCAGAAAATCGAGACGCCCTCGTTGTGCAATACGATGCCCGGAGGGAAACCATAAGAGAAACTAGTGTTTTACTCGTAGCTCTGTAGGGCTTTTTTGCAGGGAACTGTATTTGAAATCCCCAGTTTGGGAATCCCAAGGGGTTTCTTAGTTACTAGTCCTGTTAATTCTTGGAAAAGGAGTGAGTTAGGACCGAAAAGCATTGTACTGTAAGACATTACACAGTGTAAAATATTACTCATTATGCAAGTAGCTGTGCTCTGAAAATTTAGTGTTTCTAACTCACTTCAGGACAGTGAGAAATAACTGTTCACATACAATTAAATAGCTATGGCAGCTAGAGTAAGCCCTCATCCAGATCCAAAACATCAAGATCACTGTAGTTCTGGCAGAGGGTGTGAAGAGGGTTACAACAACAATTTTTAGTTTGTGCTTTTCATATTTGCTGAAAGTTACTGCCTCAGATCAATTGCAGATGAAAAAGAAAACCACCCCACAGACCAAAAAGCACCACACCACAGGCAAGTTATTTTAAAATAAAGGGAACACAGCCTGAAAGGTCTCAAGTACCCTGAGTGGTGTGTACTTATCTCTGTCAGCCCTTTAAAAACCCCAAGAGGATGGATGAATTTCTCCTCAACTAGTAAAGGAATCTCAAAGAGTTAGAAGGCCAAACCTGTTGAAGTTTGGTGTCTTATATGTAATATGATGCAGATCCAGCTGGATGGTATTTGCACGTAATGTACACAGTTAAAATTATCATAGATGTATCTGCACATATTGGCATCTCAGCTAACTGGGGAAAGAAGGTGAGGCTGAACAGTCCCCTTTAACATAGCGGTAGCAGAAAAGAGGAAATCTATTTCATTTTCAGGAGGTCCAAGCCTTGTCTCATAGTGATATGGTCTTCATGTTGAAAAATGACTCTCTTAAGAATTAGAGGGTTTTTCAGTTTCAAGCTGTTGTGAGGTCTTTATGGAGCTCTCGCTGCAGCATGGTCATAAGTGAGGAGAAAGAATGCAACTGCTGTTATATTTGGAAAAGGATAACGTTACTTTCCAGCTGGATGCAACTGTGTCCAGTTGTTATCCTTACTGGTGGGGTGTAATTGCGGTTGTTCCATGACAGTAGTATTGGCTCCTTGGCAAATTTCTTCAAGTGCAGTTTGTATGCTTAGAAAGCTGCTAGAAACAACTGCAGGCTGGAGAGAGGTGAAGGCATTTGCAGATATATATACTGGGTCTGGGGGAAGGGATGGAGAATTCATTAGATACGCTTGGAGGGCTTTTCAGTTGGAAGACACCAAAGATTTCAGAGAGGTTCCTAATACCATGGTAGTAAGCATAGATAGATAGATAGATAGATAGATGCTCAGTTACATTTCTCCTGTTTAAATTGTGAACATTCTGTACATATGCTACAGTTCAAAATGCATACTGTGTGTATGTTTCATACTGCCAATGTTGTAAGATGATATAGATCATATTTTTTTGTCTTATGAAAATGCAGAAGACTCAAAATAAACTTCGAACAGTATATACTGCAATCTGTACTGTATGTTACACATCACAGTGTGATTTTGCTATATGCAGCACATGGACAAGTGCCTGTTCTACTGGGTAGCTTTCATGTGCACAAGGATTTAAACTCCCAGGCGTAGACAAGAGCAGATTCTCCATCACTTGAAACACCAGTGAGATATGTGTTATAAGCGACGGCAGGAACAAGGCTTATTTTTCCACTCACCCATCGCTACTCATTCTAAGGCTGTTTTCAACAGCTCATAGCTGTATTCTGCTGTAACCGTTGCAGTTGCAATACTGCAAGTCCATTCTTGTCTTCAGTTTAAATGCGCATGAAGTATTTCAGCCAAAACAATCTATGTATTTTTGTGAACAATGCTAAGGAAAAATACCCGTGGTAACATTTTTAGTGATTTTGAGAAATGGCAGTGGCATCAGACTTTGAAACGGGGTCAACAAATTAACCTCTGTGTCAAAGATAATCTGTCCAAATTTATTTAGGTTATAAGCCCCACAAGAAGAGAGGTTTTGTATACTCTTGTGACCTGCTGGACCTTTGGAGCTTAATTCCGTGAAGATGCCACTGGAACTGGGTCTGCTTCCAGCTCTTAGCTTAGCAGCTGTTTTCTCTGAAAGTGAAGCTCTGAGCTAATAGAGATCGGGCTGAATTCAGGGCAACGAAACTAAAAGCCTTTTTGTTCACTGCTCTCTGTCTCCCTTCCTGCTGGAATACAGGCAAAGGGAAGTGCAGTGATTTAAGTGTAGGCCGAAAAGGCTACGGACTTCTCAATTCTCACTCACTAGATTAATACATAGTAGACGAATACATTTGATTTTCACTTTGTGTTCTCTCCTTCGAGAACAGATCAATCTGCATTTAGTGCTTTTGTAACACAGCGCTGCAGCTTCTCTCCCGTGACCTCCTGTGTCAATCACCGCCGATCAGTCTGAGCTCTGAGCGAGACCCCATGCTGAGAGGGGCGAGAAGTCCCACTCATCTGCCCCTGCACTTCCACTTTCGTAGTCCCACTTCCCACTATTCTGTGGACTGACATGTGAAACACATACCTGTTACGTGCACAAACACATGGACTCGTTTCATGTCAGGGGAAAAAAGGAAGCTGAGAGGTCCATGGGGGGCAGGGGCGGTGGGGTTGGCTGGTAGAGATGGGGAACTGAATAGGCAAAGAGATCATGAATGGGAGCCAGGGAGGGAAATAGAAAAGAGGATTAGGAACAGATGAGTGGAAACTGGGGATGAATGAGCAAGATGAAATCTGGGAACCAAAGGCAAGAAGAGAAGAAGAGGAGAGTAGGAATAGGAAAGATTTTGAGGAGGAGTGTGACAGAACTGACACCACCTCAGTGTAATTCTACATTAAGATGTAGAATTGTGATATGACTCAAAGGTGAAATCCAAGAGGAGAGGTGGAACTGGAAATGAGTGGGAATGACAGTATGGGAGAGGGGAAGCCAAGAGGACTGAGGTCAAAACCACTGAGATGGTTCCTACAGTTTGCAAGCTGGGTTTCAGTGGGAAAGAAGAAAGGGATGTGGCTCAAAAATTAGCACTGGGGAAACATAAAAGTGATAGGCAAGAGGATCAAGAGAAGAAGGGACCAACAGAAGAGGCTACATCTTCCCAGCTGCAGTTTTACTTTGGCTGAGATGGTACAACTGCAAAGAGCCTCAAAAGATGTGGTCACGTTTCTCCTTACTGCCATCTGTGCCACAAGTCATGCAATCCTGTCATTTCATGTGGTCACAGTGAGAACCGGCTACTTCCTAACCTGGTAGAAAACCCACTCACTGAAGGAGAAGAAGGAATAGCGTGCCACCAAATCACTGTCTGGTTCGACTTATCCTGAAGCCATACAGTAATTAGCTTGTGCAAGGAAGTGGGCTGGCAGTCTAAGATGTCGACTATGGGAAAATGAGACATCCTATTCTCGGAGCGAAATGAAAAGGAGCTGTGCTACAGCGTGAGGGTTTTCAGCCCTGGTGATGCTCAGAGAAATGCTAGTGTGATGCTATGTGGGAGAATTTTCACATTTTCACTCTGACTTTTTAATGAGAAAATTTTAATATATACACATATCTACAAGGAATTAATTTAGGAATGAGCTTTACAGGAAAATCTAGATTATGTAGACAAGGAGGGTGGAGAGCTCCCGCTTCTTTCCTGTAGGTGGAAACTTGGTGAGGCAAGGAGGGGACTGCAAGAGCAGTGGCTGTCCTGGCTGAGTTAACTAGAGACTCTCCTTGAGAGTTATATTCCATTCCTTTCTGTGGTAAGTCATATACCATCATACTACTCATGGGCTAATTATCCGATAGTCCCTCATTTTCTGCAGGCTCAACTTGAGAGCTTGGATCTGATTTGCCAAAGTGCTAAACCCATCAAAAGAGATGTATATCTGTAGGTATCTAGATGTAAAAAACAGTGGTGTATTCAGGACTCGGCCTTTGAACACATAAAACAGTCTCCACATGAAAAAAATGCAGCATTTATCTTCCCTGCTGATGAGTATCCATTAAAATATTAATGCAGGTATACCCTAAACAAAATTTGTATTTGCAATATAGTAAGGTACTCAGCTGTAAGCCCTAAGTCACAGGGCCTACATCACAAAATTTTGAAGAATGCTGTATTTCTGCACAAGAATGTGTAGACAGAATTTGGCAAAGTTCTGATGAAAAATAAATGGAACTACATCATACTTACCTTCATTAAAGGCCTACAATTCTGGGATTTCCTAACTTTCTAATAGCTGACTTTGTAACCTGCAAAATGTACTTTTTACTTTTCATTGCTATAATTCAGTTTTATTTGCCTTAGGAATAGCGCAGGCTTTGCTAGCAACAAATATTTAGGGCAACTAAAAAGTGTTTGTACTAGTATAAAAACAAATATATATTAACTCATTAACTGGCAGGTGTATGTATATAAACAACATCTGGACAGTTTTCATTTCTCTGGAGTACTGAACATAGCTATAGCACAAATTGGAAGAGAGGTGAGGAAGAGAGGGAGGAGAGGTGAGGAAGAGAGGGAGGAGAGGAGGGGAAAGAGAGGAGAGGAGAGGAGAGGAGAGGAGAGGAGAGGAGAGGAGAGGAGAAAAAGGGGTGGATGGGAAGGCAATGTAAAAAATTAAGCTCTCTCAGTCTTGTCCATTATAAGGATGAATCAGCAACAGGGTGAAATATCCTGATTTGCAATCAGAAACAGTTCAAGATAAAGTCTTAAAAGTACACAGTTACCCAAGTGAAAAGAATTAATGATTGAAGATTGCGCATGAAAAATCCTAAAACTATTAGCAAGTGTATTACTGATGGACTATGATGTAAGGATATTATATGAGCCAAATGGTTAGACAGTAGAGGCAGTGGAAAGGGAGAGAGTAAAATCCAGACAGGTTTGTCATCAAGGATGATAATACTACTGACTTCAGTGCAACTGGGAATCCCCCCACAGACATTTCTGAAACCCCACATAGGGAAATGCAGGAAATGTATGATCACAAACAAAAGAAAATCACTGGCTGGGGTGTCGTCCTGGAATGATTAAGCATTTACGTCAGGAATGCTAACTGTTGCAAAACAGGGGGAATACATATGGCAAATACATTAAAAAAAAAAAGAATAAAATGTTCCAAAAGGCGACTAGACCTCCTAAACTGAAATAAAATCGCTAATACACTCTACAACTTGTGAGCTCTCTTGGCAAGAGCAGCCCAGGTGGAGCAGTGCTGAACGGATCAAAGTGCAGAAGAAAATTTTTAAAGAGCAATGCTAAGAGTTACTGTGTACATGGAGGTTAATTAACAATAAGACACAGGGTATTTATCAACTAAAATCACATTTTATGTCAAAAAGTGGAGATACACACAATTTCTGAATGCATGCTTGTGTGTTCGCATTCACACTGAAAAGAAATGCGGTTAACAAATAAGGTTTGAAGGAGAAAAAGCTCATATAGACCTGAAATGCCACTTGAATCGCATGGCTCAGTCACAGTATTTCTAAAGCTTGATGTCTTAGACTAGAGCTGACAGTGATTCCCAAGGTGCTAACTATACCCTTGCACAATCAACTTCTCTTTCTTATTAGCCACTTCTGGATCACAGTTTATCAATAAATTAGTGCTATGGCTCTTTTAAACCATGCCTTTAAATGTGATAAATTTGTGTTCTTTGGGTTTTGTTAACTTACTGCATCGCTTGTTCATATGATATTACTTCGTATAAGTGGTGTTGCTGATCAGTCATGTCATGATAAAGATAGTATTTAAAGGATTTGGGTTTATATTTTACTGATCTTAATAATTTGAATCCAGCCTAATTGTGAAAAACAAAAAGCAAACATCGTTAGCACAGTAAATTCAAACAGTGTATGGACAGTCCAAAAATTGGCTTTGCAGCCATTTGTTCAAAGTTAATGTGTGACCAGTTAAGTCAAAGGTACTTGAGATTGCTCAGCATTTTTTATGATTGAAAAAACCAAATCAGATGTGCTTCAAGATGACTTGCACGCTGCTTCTTTCTTTTCCGTTACTCTCTGGGTTTTCTACCTTTACTGTTTTTTCTCCTTGGGAATCTCTTTATTTCAAGCCACTACAGAAGTGGTTTGAATCTCAGAGTGTAGGGTTTTGACAGCAGGGCACCAGCAGATTAAAATCTGGAGCTGTTCTCTTCCACCTGTCTGTGACCCTCTCTGACCAATGCTCCCACTCTTGAGGTGAGGACATTTGATTTGTCCGTGAATCATTTCCTGATCCATTGGTTTTCAATTGCCCATATTAAAGTAAACCAAATCTGAATTATTCCTTTCTCATTTAACGAGCGACACTCAGCTCGTTTACAGGGGCATGTACATTCTTGCCCCAGAGATGTCATGGCAAGCCTGGGGCAGACACTAATGGCCCATCATTATGTCAGTCAGCTGATTTTAATCTTGTGCTGCAAATCTGTCAAAGCCTGAAGTTAGCCCGCAAAGCTATTGGGATTGTTAAATGTGTGTCTGCTGTGCATGGGGCACACCTATGGGAGGTGTTTTGATTAAAGGAATTGGGCGCTGGATAGGGTAGAGTCTGTACTTTGGACTCCATCCTAAATAGATACTTTGCTCCATTAAATCTTCTGTGGGTGGATAGAGACTAAGCTCAGGCAGGTCTAAAATCAGACCTCAGAAGTTATTTTATTTCTCCCTAAAGTAAAGAGTGGAGAAACCACAGATCATTTAGAAGGGGAAGTGAGAAATACATATGCAGCCAGCATATGCCCACAGTTACCTTACAGGTTTGTCACAGGCTAAGTGGAAACTGAGGCCACGTGCACTTTATTATCATACTAGAAGGCACTGGGGTTCCCCTCCGCACACGTACTCAGGTTGGCCTCCAAAGGTGGTCAATGTATGAGAAGGGAGGTGATACTTTCCTGGGTGTCATCTCCATAGGCAGGACTGGTGCCACTAAGAAGATGTAGGAATAGAATAGGGTAGAATAGAAGAGTAGATGCAGCCCTATGAATTCAAGCACTGGGCTTTCAAAACAGGAGAGAACATGTTGTAATTTGCAAGCAGAAATACGGAGATGGCTCCCAGAGGTAAAACAATTGGGATTTGTTCCTTGGCGTATACACACTAGTAAGTGAGATTGTAAAAACAGCGCAGCGTTTTGGTTTAGAAACTCCTAAACCAGAAAGGAAGTATCTGAAAAAGGAAATAATTGTTTACCGTGAAAAATATTCATCTTTTTTTGATTTTTTTCCTTTTAGGAGGGACAATGGTGGTGGGTTGGATCAGACGTTTCTTTGATGCAACCCCATTTCTCTACAGAGAATGTTGTCCGAAAAGCAGATTCGTTACCCCGCGTGCAACAGACCAATTCTCCCACACTCAGGAGAGACATTGATTATTTCTTGCAGAGTTGCGCAAGGCTGCGAGCTTGGTGGCTTTCCACAAATCAAGCACACCAGAAATCATCGCCATGGTATCTTTTATACACACAAATTGCATAATCATACACCCCTAGTTGCAATGATTGGTTACCATATAATTATAATATCTGCTTAGTCGTTTCTGACACTACTGCATCTGCACAGAGGAAGGGTCCTCACCTGGGCGAAGGTCTTCCTGATCTATGGGTGGGTATTTTAGTATTATAACAAAGGTAGTTCAGCTAAGGACCTCTAAACTACTGCTTTCTTTGCCAAGTTGGCCACATACGTAAGAAAACTTCATCAAGTCTTATGTCTCTGATCTGGATCCTGATATTCCAGGAAGTGTACCAGAAACACTTAAGATCAGTTTCTTTGATTTTCATCTTTTGGCTTTTAACTTAGCAATTGTTTATTGTTTTCCAAACTAGCTCAGCCTCCAAAAGCCATGGTTAATTTCAAATCAGCCATAAGTACCTGATAATTGATATCAAGAACAAAGGGCTGATTTCCAGCTCGGGCTAAAATGGGGTGTTTCCTTTGTTTACATCTCCAAGCCTTCCTCTACCCATTACTTTTTTCTCCTGCCCATTCCACTGCTTCCTGCTTTTGCGCTCTGCTTGATGTTCTGACTGTTTCTCTTTTGCACATCACAGGTGGCTTCTGCTTCCAGAAACGCTCAGGTATTTCCACCTAACAGTACCCTCCTGCCCAGTGTCCCCAGTTTCTGTTTCCAGATGAGCTGTGTTTTGGGCTGTGGCTTCATTTCATTCCCCTTACTCCAGATAGAAGTATCACTGCTCCCACATCTGTAGGAGAACCTGTGAAGGTCAGTAACCAGTTGCATCAGCTTCAAAGATGTGTCATCCCAATATCCATTATGCTCTTGTATAATATTCATAAGCACTAAATGGTGATGTATGTATTTAACAGGCCCCTGTAAATTTCAAAACTGTATATATTCAGAATATAAATTATCATATTGCCTTCCTTATTTTGGAAAAGGTCCCATTTAATTGAAAAACAAGTCTTTCCTATTGCTTTTTCTGTTAACTTACAGAATTCTCTATCGCCTCAGACACAATTTTATATTACATGGAAAAGGCTGGTTGAAAACATAACAGCGGCACGATCATTTTCTGTTGAATTCTGTATTCATTTCTGTTACACCTAATTACGTTTCTGTGATACTATGTTGGAATTATCCCTCCATTTTTTCTATTTAAATTACAATCAACTTTTTAAAAAGTAAACTAAATGCCTAATTCCTGATAAATTTTGTGCTTCTTGAGCTTCTCTCAGAGTTTACTTCTATTTTCATTTAGATTCCTAACCCAGGGCTTGGACTTTAGAGAGAATAAAAGTTAGTTTGCTTAAAGAATCTGTTTATAGCAGGCTACTTGTTTAAGTATCCCTATCAGTCATTTCATTCTACAAAACTTTACATTCTGTTTTTCATTATATATATGTTTTAGAAAAAAATTGGTCTTCATCCAGTATATCGCTTAAGCACATGCTTGGCTTTAAAAGCCTGAACGGTCTCATTGAACTCAAACTGAGAGACTACTTAAGTTCAATGACATAGCGAGGAGCATCTGCTGGAAATTTTGAGCTTGTAACAGATACTGTTTCAGCTCTGAAAACAACACCAAGGACTTGAGCCTGTTAAATCTTTCACATTTAGATCTCCTACCAAAGTCAGGGGAAATCTTCACGAAGCAGAAAAGTGTAATAGTGTAATTATTCATCTGCTGGAAGATGGCATATTATTCTATCACCTATTAAAACACAATTGATACCTTTACAAGTTTCTGTCTCAACAACTTTGAAAGCAGTAAAATATGTGCAGGAATTGTTAAGTATTTTTTTTTCTTTTCTGAATCTTAAGATTTTGTCCTTAACTGTTTACAGAAAGTCAAATATTAGGGAAATATTTTCTCCTCTACAGTGGTATCTGTCTTCCCACAGAGTGTTTTTGTAAGGAAAAACTCAAGGAATTATATTAGTGACCAATGACTAAATAAAATTCAAATGTCTCAATTCACTTTTATTTTAAAAATAAATTTAACTGTCAATAAAAGAAAGCATTTTGCATTGTGATTTATTGGCAATGCAACACGTGTTTCAAGGGAGCTGTTTGTCTTCTGGAATGATCTGGAGAAAAAACACTCTGAAAATACATGCACAAGATGTGAATAACTGTTGCCTCTCACTCATTCACTATTTAACAATTAGTGTTAGTTATTGCAGATATGAAAATAAGGAATTGTGTTTAAAGTGTTTGCAAAAGTAACTTTTCCCTTTCCTGATTAACATTCCTGCTCTGGATGAGAGCAAATGGCGTGAGGCAACAATCAGGCCATTCATGATCTAGTATGAATGAGTGTGTCTCTCTACAGCTACGCCAGGTTACATCAACTGAGTATATCACCCAGAGCCCTGAAAAGCAGATAGCATCACACTGGCCATCACAAGTGGCCTACTCCTGTTTTTTAGACAGTAGTTCACATCAAAGGCAGTAGTGTAAGCTACAAGGTCCTTGCAGAAGTTGATTTCTGTAAAGGGTAAGTCTCCTTCTAATTTCGAGGGAAGTTTTGCTTATACTTGGAACAATGAGAAGGTGCAGTCCTTCCCCAAACCACAATATTACTGTAATATTTATTTTCGTAACTATGGACATAGTTGTTATTATTATTTATTATGAAGATGATCAAGGGACTGGAACATCTCTCATATGAGGAAAGGCTGAGAGACCTGGTTCTGTTTAGCCTGGAGAAGAGAAAGCTGAGAGGGGATCTCATCAATGCTTATAAATATCTAAAGGGCGGGTGTCAAGAGGACGGGGCCAGACTCTTTCAGCAACAGGACAAGGGACAATGGGCACAAACTGGAACACAGGAAATTCCATCTCAACATGAGGAAAAACTTCTTTACTTTGAGGGTGACAGAGCACTGGAACAGGCTGCCCGGAGAGGTTGTGGAGTCTCCTTCTCCGGAGATATTCAAAACCCACCTGGATGCATTCCTGTCCAACTGCTGTAGGTGAACCTGCTTTGGCAGGGGGGTTGGACTAGATGATCTCCGAAGGGCCCTTCCAACCACTACCATTCTGTAATTCTGTGATTATCATTGCCATATTAATATCCACCCCCATATGCATTAATAGATCTTGTTCATGTATAATACATGAGGATTATTTTTAGAAATGTCTGATCCTGCTAAACACTTGTGCCGTAGCCTTCATCGTGAAATGTTTTGTACTCATATTTAGCTTTGGGCATGTGAATCCAAAGCGCACCCGTATTCTGGCTCCAACAACAGAGCTGCTCCAGCTGGGGGCTGGGTGCCTCAGCTCCACCTTAAATCTTTGCGTCTGGTCCGTTTGACATGTTCTAAGCGTTGTGCTTTTGAAAAGTGCCAGATCAGTGGCCCTCAAGGATGAAGTCTTTTGTATAGTCACAAAATGGCCAACAACATGAGCAATAGCAATGCAAAATTTTTCACACACCTTAGCAAACAGTGCTGTGCAGAAGTAACCATGTCAGCCCTGAGAAGGTGCTTCAACCATTAGGTCATTCAGCTTGATCCAAAGAGTCAAGAGCCTCAATTCTTCAGCTTAGACTGAGCAGTCTACTAATGTATTTGATGTTATACCTCCATAAACAGCTACCTAGCCCAGATAGTGCTTATTTTGACTAAAAGGTAATAAGAGGTTCAGCAAAATGTGACACTAGATTCCTGAATACCCAAATCAGTCAAAACAAGTCAAGTGTCTTTCCAAAGCCCAGGCTCTGCCGTACCCCTCCCTTGCTGAAAGGCTCTCAGTGCTGCAACTTGGCAGTCAGCAGGTTATTGCACTGAGAGAGAATTTCAAATTCAAAGACCATCCAGATCTTAAAATGTCAACAAAACACCTGCTCTTCCAGTGTCAGGAGGCCACTGATGAACCACAAATGCCATTTTTAATTACGTACAGATTGCTATATGGGAAGTTTAAGTCACCTATGTCAAATTTTTGGTGTAAGCTTATAGAACAGGGAGTGCTCAGTCTGCCAAAGCACACAGGAAACCTGTCTTTTAAAACAAGTTACTGATAATAGCCAGCAGCAACAGACCCAGCAGTTCCTTGCTGTTCTTCCCGTGACAAGCAGGGTATTCATCCCCAACACCTCTACTGTCTCCGTCAATCTCTTTTTGATGAGTGGCATTTTGAAAAGTAGCAAATAACACTAGATCAAATGCAGATAGTTGGTTTCCTCTGATGATCCCTTCTGATATGGCTTGCAAGTTGGCAATGCTTGTGGCCACAGGATTATTAATAAAGTGCTGCATTCAGAAGACTTAGACTTTAGTGCCAATTGGGCAGACAGAAGCCGTGTCCCCTTAGGTTCTACCTGCCTTTTGTTGATCAAGTTTATCTTATATTTAAATGGTTCTTGCAGACTTTGCTGGCTCTCTACATTACATTGTTTTATTGAAAGCAAACAGCAAACTCGAACTGTGGCTTGGGAGACTCAGGTTGGTCATTAGGAAACAATTCGTCACCAGGAGTGTAATGCAGTAATTGAAGAGGTTACCCAGAGAAATCAGGGTTTAGCCCACCCTTGGAGAATTTCCACAGCTGGCTGGAAAAAGTCACACCTGACCTGATCTCAAGTTGATGATAGTCCTCTTTCAAGTGGCAGGCTGCACTAGAAAACGTCCATAAATTCCTTCCAACCAACATGACATATTTGCCCTTTCGCTGCATTCTTAGGATTACCGACATCAACATTCTGCTTTGAAAAAGAAAAGCAATTGTTAAACCTGGATATCTAAACTAAACAAAAGCTTTTTTCAATAGTGACTAACAAAAAAGGAGAATTAATATAGATTTTAATGCTGGTATATTAAAATGAAAATATACATGGCCTCAGAGAGCTACAATGGGAATGTCTCGCTCCTCACCAGCCCGCAGAGGTTTGCACATATGGTAACCCACTTTGCATTGCTCGGAAACTTTATCACAACATTTGCAAAAAGTGATTTGTGTTTTGGGACAGTAATTCATTTTTTAGAAACTTTCTTTTTATTGACTGCTAGAGATGGGCTGAAGCCAGTTGTGTCTGAAATGAAACCAAAAGCCTCATGAGCAGATGGCCTAGCATGTTCAGCAAAAGTGCTATCTGGAAATGTGATGTATTCTTCACTAATGAAGAACCTCGAGGACTATCCTCTCTGTTTATCATCAACCTCTGAATGTGTACCATTCCCTTATTCTCACAGGCACTGCTGCAAATGAGAAATAACAAGTAGGAATAGCACTAAGTTTTGAAAGTCACACCATTATTTCTATTTTTGTTCTATATTAACAACATTACATTTGGGGGCTTTCCCCAAAATCTATCAGCACAAATACTTCTAATGGTTGACTTGTCCATATGTGTATGAACTGGAGTAGATCTGTATGCGTAAATTGAAACCACACTAGATCTATAGATGAACATCTTAATGTCACTTCCAGTTCCCTTAGCCTAGGCTACCTCGTCTGATTTTCCTCCCAGTTTATTCACTGCATTCTCACTTTAGGGGTGGGGAGGAAGAAAGGGAGGCACAGTTCCTACACACTTTCAACCAGTTTCAAGGTTACAGCTGCCTTCTCCATCCACTACTTTCCTCTGGTTAACGTCACGTTTGCCTGGCTTCCACCGCCAGACTCTCAGCTTGCCTCCTGCCACATCATTACCTGCCATTTCAACATAGCCTATTACGTTCAAGATTAGGACACTTAGATGTGTTTTAATGTGCAAATATGAAGACGTAGGTGTCTACAGATAAGGCAGGTAGTTAAACTCCCATTACGGTCAATGGGAACAGTTACCCTCAAATAGACAGGCATTACCATCATTAGCTCTGGGCTGCACGCAGCGAAGCTCTCCGGTGAGCATCCAGGGGAGCTGGACACCTAAAGCAGATGTGAACACCTACAAAAGAAGCCCAAGTTTAAGGTGTCATAATATGGAGCTGAATCCCACCCTGGCTGATTGCCAGCAGTATTCTCTCTCTCTTTCTCACAAAAATTCCCACTCATTTTTTTCCTCTCTTCATTTCTGTCAATTGTTTTTCTTCCCCCTTTGCTCCTACATTAAGAGGAAATAAGTGTCTTGTTTAATGCCTTTGTTTTGTTGTCTCATCTTATCGTCTGCTCTGGAACAATATATTCGAAATCTGCTCTTTAAGGACAATCTTTGTTCATACCTGGTTTAACTGCTGTTCTCATAGCCTGGCTTCCTCCTCCCTGACAGTGTTTGACAGAAATCATTTATCCTCTCACCTCAGTTTCACATTTAACAAACAAACATGTTTGTTTGTTTTTCCGAGGCAGGGAGATTCATCATTAAATTTAGGTTCTGTTAAAGAGAAGGGAATTTGTCGTGCCTGGTTAGCGTTTCAGCTATGCATTTCTAAGCAAACACTGCCTACACTCCTGTTAGCATGCCTCACCCTCAGGCACGCTAATTTTTAAAAGCCTTTAAAATCAGTGGGAGCTGTGGAAAGTTGAATCCATACCCTCATTTCTGTGAAAGTATTTTTTCACGGTGGTTTGTGATTGTGTCTATACGAACAGCACGGCAACAATAAAGCAACCGAAGAGTAGAGCGTGTGTGCCACGCACAAATTGTGACGACAACACTGAAGAACCCTCGAGTTCCCCAGAATGTATCTCTCTGACCAAATATGAGAAGACTAGCTCGCATACAACAAAACTACGGGCTCTATTCTGAGCTTCATTGCACTGGTTTAAACCTGGAGTGATTTCATTTACTTTACTCCAGCCTAGCTGAGATCGGGATCTGCCTGTATAATCAATACAGTAGGCACATTGACCTAAACCTTCTGGAAATAAATAAATACTGTCAGGAGCAGTCCTCTCGCAGGGAAACAGACAAAAACACCTGACTTCAAACAGACTTTTAAAAAACACATCTCTTATGAAATCTCTTGGGAGCAGGAGTTCTTTCAGTCTCCCGGGGCATAGCAAGCAAAGCGAGGTAAGTTATCTTGACACCAAGTCCTCGAGCAGCAGAGCTTTTGGGGAATGAACAAAGTGCTCTGTAGAGCCAGCCTGGCTTATCATCAGAGTCATCTGTATCCTTGAAAAGTACAGCTGGGGTTAGGGAAGCTGCAGAGAACACTTCTGTTACACTGACGTGCTTCTCCAAGCAATGGGATCATCATGACTTCAGTTTGAGGGTAAGTATTTTTAGTGTTTTTTCCTCCTGGGGGGGGTTTCTATCATAACCCGTTCATTTGGATGGAGCTTATTGTGAGATATATGTGGGTTTTTTTCATTTTTCCTAAAGAAGAGGGAAACACACTTGAAAAAATTCCATGCTTTTCAAGAATTTTCTTTAATACAGTAGCTCTGTATGAATTATTTCCAGCAATCTTGAACTTCCAAGTGGGAATCTTTATCATAATAAATAGGTAATATGTTCTGCAAATAAATATACACATATGTATGTGTACAAATCTCAGAAAATATTACTTTCTGTTTTGGGCATCTCAAATAATTCGTTGACACTTTGGGAGTCATACGACTTAATGAGAACAATACCCAGTTGACAAGTCTGCCAGGAGAAATAAGTCTGTATTGTGAAAAAAGAACAAAGAGGTTTTTTTTCTTCTGGAGTTCTGATTCCTCATTAAATAGTAAGTTACTTTTGACAGATGTGCTGTAGTTGTATTCATTTTTAATCTTGGCCATATGGAGACATAGTGGAATGATGTTTCAGATACTCTACCAATCCAGGATTACTAAAGATGAGGAAAGCAAATGTCAAATCCACAAAACCATAGACAAATAGATTTTTCTTTTAACTTTCTCCCCTCAGAGAAGGTCAAAAAGAGAATTTCTGAAATGCATCAACTAAAATTCTCAGAAGCCCTGACAAGACTGGGCTAAGTAACTGGAAGCAGGAAAACCTCTTGAAATCCTGTGGTGAGTCAGTAAGATTTTGAGGGGTGGGTGTTCTTGCTTCAAACGAGGATACTGTTATTTGTACTTCCTGCAGTAATCCATGTTTACATGTAGCCCATTAGTGCAATTTTGCACTAAAGCTTCCTGAATTTGATATTTTTTTTAAAAAAAATCATATTTGTATAAGCTAAACTAACAATGTACGGACTGGAGAGTGGATGGTTTATGCTTTTCATTCATGTGTACCGGCAACAGAGGAGTTGCCCTGTTTTCCAGAAGAGGAATGTGAATTGCTAAGAAGAAGAGACATGGGTAGCCATGCCCCAGACGGTATTCTCAGGCTGATATTTCTGAAAGAAGCAATTCTAAATCTAACATTTCATCTGTTTATTTACTACATGCAGGAGCCTGGTTTTCTCAGTTGGTTGTTAAACAAAACAGCTGTCTACTACACATCTGTTTTCAAAAAATATTAGCAGATTGTGCAATGAAAGATTAGGGAAGCTTATTTTAATTTGAAATTAGATAATGGGACAATCTTAAACCCAGGATCTGATCCTGAATCTTCGTTTTGTTCTGGAAAATGGTACTGAGTAAGTAACCATCAGTATCTTCCTACTGTCCTGCCTGTCAATCTGGACCACATGGCAGCAGCCTTTGGTCACATCTATTTGAAACTTGAGGAAACCAGTGATCAGAAGAGAAGTCAATGGAAGATTTCTCCCAATTTAGAAAATTATAGCAAATACATTGATTAGCTATTTATGAATTTCTCAAATTGTGGTTGAGAGGCCTAAGCATTGGATTTGAAGACCAGTGACAAGAGGAACATTGCTGTGCACAGTCTAAGCCACTACACTTCTTTCACCATGGACTGAAGTAGGGTAATTAATGTCTACTTTGACATGGACTAAGCATGTATTTACAGATGGTTATTGCCCTTCAGCTGGTGTGAGATAAATAACACAGCTGCAACAATTTGATAGAATGTTTGAGCTCTGACTTCTGATTTGAACATGGTTTCTACCTGTGTAGCTTCTCACTGTGTTCTTCCATTTCTGCCTCACTTTTTCACAGGTGGAAAATAATTTCTTCACTTGTGAAGGATGTTGTGCTAAAAAAAATACTTGCAAGGTACTTTGAAGACGTAATTCACAGTGCCACAAGTTAATGACCCAAACCCCATTTGAACTAAGGCCTATCTGGGTGCTTTCTTTGGATGGTTGAGTTGTGACACCTCAAAAAGCCCCAGTTATAGCATGCTCTCAGCAGCTCTTCTCTGAAAATCAGAGCCACCGAAGACAGTTGCAATACTAGTTGTGTTCAGACGGGTGTCAAAGCAGATCTGACAGAGCTTACTTGAGGCAGCGAGAAGCAGTGACTTTCAAAAAATAAAAAAAAAATAAAAAAGACAAAAAAAAACCCCAAATCAACATGCTACATAGTCAGAGATCAGGAGAGACCTAATCTTCTCCTGTAGATAAACTGTCTCCTTCAGTTGAGCTCTGTGAGGTCCTTGCCCAAGATCTGGACTTCTTGTAACATGAAAGGAAATGTATAATCAAACTGGAATGGCTCTTGCTGTGATAAAGTTTCCTGTCTCCAGCTGTGTAGAATTTCTGTACAATAACAATTATTTTTTAAGTATGAAATTCACTCCTTTTTGTCATGGAAAATTCCCACAACTTCTCATTTCTCAAGGGGAATTCCAGGCACACAAAGTGAAAATTGTTTAAAGGAACATCTGTTTTCTCTCATAAATTATATGACAACATCTTAATAGAAACGCCACCAGCCTGTATATACTTCTGTGCTTTCACCCATTAATTAAAGAGAACATTAAGGTTCCATTTTACTGTGCTTTAAACATCTGGTGCCAAAAGAAGCAGCAAGGAGAAGGGAAGCGTGATTATGTTATTAGACTCAGCGGTCCCAAAATACTGATCAGCATTCATTATTGTCTGTTGCTTCCATGTGACGCCACTCTTTAATGTGCAACTCACTGACTATATGTATAAGTACCTTATCAAATATATATTTAAAATAAATATATCATCATAGATACTGTTTTATCCTGTTGTGCGGAATTTTTTAATAATCTCAATTTATAATAGTTAACAAAAACATCCTGCGGTCTAAATTCAGCCAACTTTTATAACCAACTTGGTGATGTCAGGATTTAAATCCGGTGTCCTTGAAATACCTGCAAGACCTTCTTAGGGTCCAATACTACAGCAGGAAGAGCGTTGCAGTCAAGCTTTTACTTCAGTCCTGGGATCATCATGCGCTAAATAACCAGCAGAGGCAGAACAATCAGCCCGAACGCGGCGGGAGCCGTCCCCCCTTGACATTTGCGGTGACTGTAGCCAAGGCACAGTGTTGAACACGGCGTGAGAGTGAGACTCGACACTTCGACCTGACTTCCCGGCCAAGGCCGGCCACAGCAATACCAGCCAGGTCTGCGGCCAGCAGAGAAAAGCAAATGATGGTGAATATCCATATGTTTCTAAGGGAAGGCTTCCACTTTATTTGAAGCTAAAGCAGCTCCAAGTTCCAGCATCTGTTTTTATGCTTTAAATTACCCCAAGTAGTTTCTTCATTTTCCAAAATTGCACTTCCTTAAAATGCTTCCTATTACACTATCACATTTTACTGTGCATTAAACATCTGGTATCAACAGCCTAAACAACAAAAAAGCATGATTATGCTGTCAGACTTAATAATTCAGAAATATTAACCAGCTCTTCTACTATCAGGAGTTTTTCATGTGAAATTGGCCCTTGATGTGTATTTTGCACTTATGAGACTTTGCACATACCGGCATAAGATAACAGTGTTCAATCTTTCATGTAACTAACAGAGTTAATTTGCCTAAATGAAATCACTTTATCAGCAATACTCTTGCCCTGCAAAAACCAAGGGATTATCATAGTTTGTTAAAACATACCAAACTGCGATCTGGAAAATGGGGGCGGGAGGGACTTCTTCTGTGCAATAATAGATTAGGAAAGCTATTTAGCCTTAAGCAAACTTGAGAGCTATGGAGGCTGAACCATGTGGAAGGAGACCATAAAGCTCCTTGCCTGTTCAGTAACCAAATGACTGCTGCTTAGTTAGCTGTAAGCTTCAGTTTGAGACCTTTTGCTCCCATATTTAATTAAAACATCATTGTCATCTTCTGTGAGTACTGAGCTGTAATACTGCAGGCCTATTCAAGATCTGTTTCTTAATTGGTCTTAAATAGGTTAATTGCAATTCAAAGAACAAGTCATTACCAGTGGGATGCAAGTGTATGATGCAATGGGACAGAGCATGAGCTATTGGCTGGAATGCCTGATGAACAGCATAGTTATTATTTTAAGGTTATGGATGAAAATGTTTTTATTACATAGATTTCTAGAGTTTCTTTCACCAGCCACCTCTTCTTTCTTACCTTTGCTCTGTGGGATCTACCCCTGCAGCTGTTACAAGCTTCACATCCACTGCTTGTGTGTCTCTGTGCTAAGGAAAGGGCTGAGAACCTGTGGTGAATGGGACAACACCAATAATGGAGGTTTTTTGGAGACTTTTTCCTCCTCCTTAGTAATCAGTTGCAGTCCTGAGACAACAAACACGATCTAATTCTGGCTATCTGGGAAGTGTCACTGTGTACAGAAAACAGCTCTTGAACCCTGTGGAATCCCCGGGACATCTGTGGGAGAGCGGTATGAACAGGTTCCCAGGATTTAATGGCACCATCGTTACCTACCTTACAAACACTTTCGTAATCAAAGCATTTCAAAATGATACCGCAAGCATTTTCTATCTTGTCTAGTATCGCTCAATTGAATAACTCTCTCCAGCTTTGTTTCCCAGTTATACCAACAGATGCTATTAATATATTAACGCTTCTGTGCGATGGGCTCTGGATGCACAGCCTTTTCAGGTAATCTCCTTGAAACAGTGCTGTATATGGAAAATGTATAGTTATATAATCCTCCGAAAGTCAAAGTAACTTAGGCATTCAACTAGGTAGATACAGATTTTGCATGAATGTTTTAAGGAAAGTTGCATTTTTAATCCTTTTACTGGCTTCTAGTCCTGCCAGGCACATAGTAACGTCCCCTGGAAATTAAACAGAGGATAATGTAAACCTCTTCAACAGGCAGTGAGGCTACTGTCTTCCCCAAATAACCTGAAGCACCAGGGGCTGGCATGTTCCTTGGCATAAGGAAAGAAAGTAGCTGACCAACTTGTCTGGCACTTGCCTCTGTCTTCACTCACCTCTGCTTCAACCTACAGATCCTGGTGCAATTGCACCACCTTCACACTTGATGGCTATAGTCCTGGGGAGCACGGCAATATTTCTTATTTACATCTCAGGGTTTTATACTGCTGCCAGGAGTCCTGGCACTTTACGAAGGCATTTGCGATAGCAAAGTGCACGGAAGAATTCGGTACATTTAAGGCCAAAACTCTGCTGGGGTATGGCTTTATCAGATAAGAATTTGAGATGGAGAGAGAGAAAAGTGTTCAAATTGCACACTGTAATTTCTGGGGCTGAAAGGCTTTCTCGTGGTGTTTGCAACATTTCCTAAAGCTGTTCTCCTCTGGACTGTTGTTCCTTATCCAGATGCCCTGAACAGAGAACACTGTGTCCCCAGCTTCGCTCTTAGCTTTGTGGTCAGTGTAGTCTCCGAAGACCTGAGCTGTCAGCAGGATTCAGAGATGCAAGTTTGATGCAACTGGGGTTTAAACCATGAATTATTTTCAAAATTAGGACAAAGGTCTTAGTTGGCATTGAAAAATTATATCAAGGCAGTAGAAGACTTGCGTACCACTCCGTATTTAGGAAGTCTCTGCCTCCCAATATCCTGGCTGGTACTTTGCTGGTTGGTACTAGCTCTAGACAATAGAGTTTGCTGTCAAGATCAGGTAAATCTGTATTCCCCTCATTCTTGCACTTGGCATAATTACCTAAAGAGCTTGTTTTCAAGGAGGTACAAAACCCACGTTTAACATGCCTGAGCAAACACCCCAAGCATGCAGGCGGTGGCAATGGAGCAGGTGGAT
This sequence comes from Anarhynchus alexandrinus, assembly GCA_008711295.1. Taxonomy (NCBI): domain Eukaryota; kingdom Metazoa; phylum Chordata; class Aves; order Charadriiformes; family Charadriidae; genus Anarhynchus; species Anarhynchus alexandrinus. The sequence goes on along the minus strand of VUYV01000188.1, from coordinate 359,602 downwards.
GGCAAAAAGAAGGTTATTTTTAGGACTTTGCAAAACCAAAATCTGAAGACTCAAAGCATGTCACATAGGTCACTGAACAGCTGTTAGACCGTGAGCACTCTCAGTCTGCATTCAAATCAGTGAGCTAGAGGTAAAAGAACAGATTTTTCAAGTACTGTATATTCTCCTTCAACTGTTTTTGTTAATGAAATTTTACAACTCAGAAAAAGTGACAGCACGCTCTGGGTGGGATTCATTTGACTGCATAAAGATATCCATGGAGGAGACTCTACGTATGAGTTACTTCACTTGACCCCTGTGTTAGCAGCAGAGAGATGTACTCTTCCAAGGTGTGATTCATCCCCTCATAAAGCAGATATCTAAATCAGGTCAAATACATTCTCCTTCTCTGTTGTCCACCAAAGAAGCCTAGAGAGACAATCTCAGATACAGCCATCAGTCACTGCAGATGTCCACATTTTTGAGATCATCCCCCCCTTATAACTATGCTGAGAAAATCAGAACCAGAACCAATTTTTTATACATTAATATTCAGGGAAATCAGAGTCAGGAAAACACTAGGCAACAAAACCCAAACAGAAAGTTTTCACCAGCTAAATAAGGTATTTACAGGTTCATTTAGCTGACGACAGTTATTCCTGGGTGCAATACCAGGACTGAAAGGAAGACTCAGTCTCAAACTATACAGAGGTGTAGACAAATAAACTATCATTAGTCTTTAGCTTTTCTGCAGTGAGAGGATCAACAGCCTCCAAAGTTGCCATCAAAACAAGTGATAGAATTACTGCTGATCACTACTCACAGTGGTTTAAGGACATGCACAAGTCGTGGTCTGCGGGTGGAGGTAATATCTGTCATCAGAACAGCTGAAGTCATTGAGAAAGCTACAATCTTTTAGGCATACAGACCTTTTCTCAGCTCTGAAAAAAACCCCTGCTTTTTCAAGCAGAGATGGATAACTTCTGAGCTAAATACAAATGGAGAACTCTCACCTGGTTGCACATTACCCACTAATATAAGGCCACATTTTAATGCACATTTAGTGGTACCCTATTCTCTGAATAACCTTTCTTGCATCGGTTGGTTATTTATGGAATACAGTCCTTATTAGTCAAGTCTGTGTGGCTATTAACCTCTTGCTGATAAATAAAAACACTATTTGATCATATATAAAACCTTAGTCACATGGAAAGAACAAAAGCTTCACAGGTGAGGTTAGGAACAAATACAGAAAAATACTATAGTAAGTTGGCTGTTGGGGCAAATTGAAGAGTCAAGTAACTTGGACACATTGGTACCTATCTGAAGGTCTTTTCTATATTTTTCTCACACTTCTCTTCATATTTCATCGATTTCCACTATCCTCCACTGACAGAGATGATTGAAACCTACATTACAGCTTGATAAATACCCCTTCTTAAAAAGATCCCAAGACTGATGTAACATGACAGAAAGCAAATCCTTACACTTGAAATCTAAACACTCTTGTAGAATTCTTCCAACTACCGTAAGCTAACAAAAGAAGGATGAATCTGGGCTTTTAAATCATTTCTATTAAGCACATGATTTCACTCTATCTAGACCCACATATTATTTCCCCTTGATAATACTTGTAATATAGTAAATATTTGAAAAAATCCCAAACAACTGAAACAAACAAAGCTTTCCCTGTAGAAATCCAGTGGTACCTGGCCTCATTACCAATCCTGATTTGGCAGATGTGGACTGTCTGTGTTGTCAGAAGGAAAATACAAGGCATTTTTATATTTTCATTTGCCCTTTTCCATTCATCCCATTTATTCCAGTTGTTGGTAGGTAGCATTTAAAAGGAAATTGCATATTGCGGTACCATCATATTCTGTCTTGTATTACAGCTGTAATTGTGTAATTTTACAAGACAATTACTCTCCTATTGCTCTACAGATTCCCTGCATTTCTGAATTATTGTATATATAATTATAATTGTTAACTTAGAAACAAACACCAAGATATAAGTTGTCCCGAAGGACTGAAAAAGAATCGGGGGAGAAGACTCAACAGAATAGGAAAGGCAATTAGGAATAAAAGACTTTCTTCAGGTTGCAGGAAACACTCTGCTGGGCAAGTGTCCGAAGAAGGAAATAAAATGAAAGCATGAATTCTACCACTGTAAATGTAAACACTAATAAAGAAAACAAAAGAAAATATAATTTGATAAAAGCATAAAACCAATAACAATAATTTTTTTCATAGCAGAGAAGAAATTGTGTGAAACAATTTTTAAGGGCTAAGAAATGACTCAAGTGTGAAAGGAGCAGTCAAGGATCATAAAGTCATAGCAGAAAAGCGGGATGAATTTTCTGTGTTGATAATTGCTCTAGAGGAGGACACACATGTTCCTGTACAGGAACTTTTCCATACAGGGAGCAAGTTGTAGAAAGAAGTGATCAGGTGTCACAACGAGGGGAGGATACCACGAGAGTCTTGCAAGGGATGTGGATTGGAACCTCTGCTGGCCAAATTATAAATAAGCTGGAAAGAGGGGTGGCAAAGCTGCAGATGATTCAAAACCATTCATGGCAGTAAATTTGTACAAAGAATTACAAAACGATCTCACAGCACTGAATTACTAAGAATAATATAGCAAATTCAATATCCATAAGCGCCAAATAATTCACATAGGGAAAAACAGTTGTAGTATATACATATACAGTGATGCACTCTAAAAATGTCAGCTCAAAACTCGGAGGCAATAAAAAACCCCAAACAGATTGTTAGGAATTATTAGGAAAGGAATCAAAAACAAACCAGAAAGATCATTATGCCTTTGTGGATCCCTGGTGTGTCCCATCAGTACTGTATGCGGTTCGGGTCCCCACCGTACCAGGAAGGATACAGCAGAAGAAGAGTGTGAAAACAGCAATCAGAAGAACAGAGAAAGTCTTCCTTCATGAGCAGGGATTAAATAGACTCAAGTCCCTTCCATTTGGAAAAGGAAAGATTGAGGGCAAGTCTGTAAAGTCACAAACAGCATGGAGACGGTGAACTGGGAACAACTAGTAATTGTTTCTCTAATACAAACATTGGAAAGAACCCAATTACCTTATCAAACAGCAAAACAGGCATTATTTTTTCACATGGTAGTTAAATCATAGAGCTCATATCCAAAGTATATCATGGAATGCATACAAGGGTGTAGAAATAGGGCTGTTTAAATGAAAAGGTATGGCTGTCATGCCCAGTCCGTAAAGTCCATAAGACTGCACAAAATGGGAGTGTATTTGAGGAAGGGTTTATTATTAAAGAGCAGTCACTGAGTGCAATAGAACTGTGGCCTGATCCAGTGTAAGCAGTTGTGTGCTGAGCTACATCTCAGAAGCTTTCCAGGATTTCAACATCAGTAGTCAAGGTCAGTTTGTGCCTGTCTGATACAAGTGTCTAGCGCTAACAGGGAGTTTCTCTGTTTAAGAAACAACTTTAAGAAACAACACTCCCTTTATGTGCCAAATAACATCACTTGGTGAGAATAAATAAGAGGATTTATGAAGAGAAAGAGATTCAGTGTGAGCGTTACTGGCCCCGTTTGTGGGGTAGCAGGGAGGTTAGGAAATCTCAGAAATTTCAGAAAGCAGACTTTTCTTTCGGTCTCTTAATACACATCCGAACTCTGTAAGGCAGTAAGTCCTGCTGTAAGTCACACGTCTTACCTATCTCTGGTAATAGACACAGACATCTCTCTTTATGGTCTCTCTTAATGACGGGCATTCTTCATTGCAGACAAACATTTTGCTCATTTCTGGTTGTAGCGACATTATAAATCTTACCTCATGCTTAGTGCAGTAAAACTGCTTGCAGCAGGAACGGGGAAACAATGGTTGCAGAAAACATTATGCTTCAAGAAATTAAACTAAAGTAGTACCAAAGCCTTCTGTAGCAATAATTTTGCTGTGTCCCGATATTTGGGGTCTTTGTGCCATGTTATTTCCCACATCTGGGCCTTGGCAGGTGGAGAGGTGCACTTAACTTCCTTCAGCTCCGTGCCATTACACTGTATTTGTTTTCACTGTTTGCACAGATGTAACTGTAAAAACTTTACTCTAATGAGAGCTGTGAGAGCTTGGGAAAACCCACCTGGAAAACCAGCTTGTTTTTAAATATATTTTCTTCAGAAAAGCTCACCAAACTTGTTGGCTTAGGGAGAGATTAAATAAAGCCAGTGGAGAATTTTAAATGGGGGGGAGGGGAAAGGGGCATGAAGCAGAAGCACAGAATCATAATAAAAAGACTTGATGATGAGCAGTTAATGGGAGTCAGAAGCGGATGGTGCCAGTCATCATTGATTTGGTAGATGAAATGTATAAAGAGTGGAGAACATGGCAGTGGAACCACCAAAAGACTGAACAAGAATTTGAGCCTTCTGCCCTGGAAAGGACACCCGTCTGCTACCCTCCTGCTAACCTGCTGCAGTTGTGGGGCTCCACGCAGAAGTACGCTGGACTCTGAGAAATGGCAGTCTGGGACTGGGTGTTCAGTGAGATTCACAGATTTGATATCGACATTTTGTCTGCTGCGGACAAAGGAGGAGCGGCTCTTTTTAGCTGATAGCTGTGAGGCATCGCGGCTTTGCAGCAGCATCAGCATCGTCGCTCCGGGCCAAAGATGGGCTTTCAAAGTACCCGTGCAATTCTTCTCACATGGAGCAAGACTGTACAGATGTGTGGTAGAAATCAAGGGGCTGAAACGGGGCACCAAGGGGTCCTTTGTTCCTGGTAATGATTAGCTGGGAGGAAAGAGCAAAGTTTCAAAGTCCAGAATCACTCTTAACAGTACTTTACAGTTAATGTACTTAACAGTTTTCCGACCAAATCACCGGGAGCAGAAATACCTCTGAATACTGTATGTACAGAGTTACTGTTATAAGTTTAGCATGCTTAGTCAGGAATATTGCAAAAAAATCTGTGATAAGGTCATGGCTTGAGGAGGGAATGTTTTTTTGCTGTTGTTTGGTTTGGAACAGTAAATATTCCCGGCACCCTAGCCATCTCGATATTTTCATTCCCACGAATCCTGGAGCAAGAGCCAACACTTCAAAACTCAGCTGGATGCCAAACAATAATGAAGGGAAGATTTTCCAGTAACTTACACATTTCTGAAGACTCAAAAATAGAACACTAACACTTCCCACCTTCTTTGGAAAATAAGGTGCATTCTAAGATGAAAGCTAGAAAGTGGTAGTGTACCTTTCATTTTTGTGAACGTTACTTTATTTTTAAATAAAATCCCTGGTTTAGCTTGTGGAGGGGGTGACTATTCAGACAAAAATGGGAGACCCAAAACTTCAGTAATTTTAGCCCTAGAGGGAAGAATAAACTAAACTGTTACTATTTGCAATACAGAATTAGCCAAACACAGGCGTGATACACGCTTACAGAATGGTATCAATGTCTCAAATAACTTAGTGTTGATGACAATAGAAAAAAAAATATTCAAAATATAGGAAATAGGGTTTTTTTCCATCATAAGTAGACAGAACTGATAATTTCAAGGAGTCATTGGGTTTTTACAATGCATGAAGTATTCCGTATTGCCCTTTGAGTAGATCATTCTTAGATGAATGATTTCTTAAAGGTTTGAAAACAGAAAACAGGTTTGAAAATTGAAGTTTCCACCCATGATTTGAGTAAATATTTTTGCAGGAGTACCTCAGTTACATACCTGGCTACAGTGAGCAAAATAAAAAAAAAACAAACAACCCAAACCAACAAAGAAGCCATAGTTAGAGGCCAAATTCTGATGCAGGATAAATGGATGTAACTTCCCTGACTTAAGTTTTGCTAAACCAGTTTGGACCTAGCTATCTGGGAAGATTTTCTTTCTGTCAAGTACCTAACTTGCATTTAAAAACTAGGCAATCTTATTTCTCTTCCATCCCTGTTTATCTGAAGCTTCAACATGTGTTTTCTACAAAAGGGTACATAATCTAAACCATAAGGTCACATCATCCTGTTCAGAAATCTGCTGCCTCTGGTGTTCTGGAATCATTGTTCTTGTGAGCATCCCTTTTGGGGACAACCCCCCTGAATTCTTAATATAATTTATGACTTGGCATACTTGGAATCTTGTTTTGTCTTTTGTCGATTTATTGACGCATTTCTCAAAAGCACAGCTTTGTAAAGCTCTGGCAATGTCTGTAATATGGAACGGAGAGCATCTGTTATTGGAGGTGGATGCTTTTCTGGCTATACCTTGCTCCATATCGGGATGTGAACTCCACATCAACATGTGCACCACACATCATTTTCATCCAAAAGAAATACATGAGCAGCCAGGAAAGAGGCCTGGTGATCTGGTCCCTATGCCAGTCGAAGAGAGCAAGAGGAGCCTGAGGCATACTCCTAGTGAGACTTAGAAGGTAAGTAAAGAGACAGCCTAAGGCATGTACAACTTGTCCTGTGTACACGTGGTGCTCACAAAAGAGTTACATGGACCAAGTGGATTTATTACAGCTCCCCTGGAAGTTGGCAGAACAGAATCTATTTGGTGATATGAACCTGTTACTTGGTTGTGTAATGGCAGGGAAATAGATATAAGCAAATACATATATAAGCAACTTGTCCCATCTTGTTCTTCAGTTTTGCAAACTGAGGATGTGATTTGGAACAAACTGGCCTATAGCATGATGACGAGCTTTTTGCATCGTTTCAGTGAAGAATAATTCCACTGCAGTCAACTGAATTACATACAAGTAAAATGCGTGTGTGTTAACAGAATCTACCTCATTCACTTCACCAGCATAACCCACATTTTCAGTGATACAATTGGGTAGAATCAAGTACAATATGAATCTTGTAGCTATTCTGGAGCACATACCAAATTTAATCCATGTGCTACTGAAAACATCTTTCTGAGCATTAAGTAATGTATTTTGGAACTAAACATTTATGATAGAAATGAATCATCGGCAAACAAATCCGCTTTACTATATCACTAAGTGCAATATAATACCATGCAATGTTACCAGGAACAACTGTCCTCCTCCTACCGGTAAGGGCATAAAATTCCTTGGTATTCTCCTTAGAGAATGATTCACCTATCAGAGGCATTTCCTTTAATCTAATTTATCTGTTGCTGTCAGAGACGCGTATTTTTAAAACTTTATTTCTAGAGAGCCATTAAGTGATTAAAACCAAACGAGAGGAAAGAAGACAGTTGGTAGAACAACATAAATCATAATCGAAAACATCCTGGTAGTATAACACCGCCAGACATTTTGCATGGTTTGCGAGGCTCTGAAGAGTTCCACGGTAGCATGGCTTTTTAACATCCTGCTCAGTAGTTAAAGGGTATTCAACCTGATCTGCCTTTGTTGATAGCTGATATTATTTGACATTTTAACAAGGTTCTGTATTTGCAGAAGCATCTTATGGCACCACTTTCAACATCAGAGTCTATCACAAAAAACATTTTAACTGTTTTGCAAACAAACTTTCTTCCAGTTAATAATTAAACAGAGGAACAGCTTGCGGTATATGCTTGGAACTAATTTTACTATATATAGTTGGAAATGACAAGAGCACATGAAGATGTGACTGAAGCCTGGTAGCATTTAAATACTCAGTACTTCCTCTGTTACCTTGACTAGTGTAAAGTTGGTTCCCAAGGTAAAAACTAAGTGGTCTGCTGGCATATGGTATAACCTCCATTTGAGCGCTAAAAGCTGGATACTGTTTTTGTGAAACAGATGTTGTTGAGTGCAGCAATGCACAACTGACTCTATCTAACAGCTGGGAATCCTTCGTGACCCATATAGCTAGAAATAAACATGGTCCTATGCTTGGCAAAAGTGTAAGGAAGCAAATTTTCATTTGTTAAGGGCTTATCAAAATGAAGAATAAATGTTTTTAGCCATAAACTGATTTTATTCACAAGAGTAATCTTTCCAGCAGCTTATGCGATGGCCTCATAATATTACAGGCACCCTTTGCCAGATGAAGGCTGCAGTTGCACTGACATATAGTGCAGATGGAAAATAAACATCTGCCTCAATCAAGAGAGAAGACCAAAGACAAGGTTGACGAATATTATCTGGCATGACTATCTTTGCAGGAAAGCATATAAATGCTACAGGACCAAAACCACTGGCATCGTCTGGTGTTGTCCTTATGTGGTTACTGACCATGAAGAGAGATGATTAGTATGCACTCTCCAAGGAGGAGTAGTGCAGATGCTCAGGATGATATGATTCCAGCTCACTACTATGTGTTTTGCTATAGCCATACTATGCTGGCAACGGAGCACTTGGAAATATTTTTTCTCAGTGTTTCCATGACATTTTGTATCCTCAAACCTACTTCTTTTTTGAGGGGTCGGGGGGAAGGAGAGGTTTAGTAGCAATTATGTTTTTAAACATAATTGAAAAATGCATATAGTGGCAATTTTCAGCACTTTTTTTCTTAAACCACTTGAGGAAAAAATATTTCTGCCCTGCTCTAAACACAATCAGTTTGTAGAGAAGGAGTTAAACGTGAAGATCACTCAACTGACAACAAACTATTCCCGTTTTGCCTTTGGGAGAGAGAGCAGCATACATTTAAAGTAACTCTACACACATGCACGTATGCACATACCTACTCTGAGCCGGTCTGGAGTTCCTCTGATTCTCCCACAAAGGATTGCATCATGCAGGACGGATGCAGTTTCCCAGGTTCTGTTTTTCTAGGAGGATTTCTTTGTCAGATTAAAATAGGAATCTTACCAGTTTCTGGTCATTTTGATGATGTCTGATTTTGTATTTAATTTTTGACTGCATAAGTTTAAACCGCCCCTCATTGCTCTGGAAGAGAGTTAGTTAGGAGGGACATATTAACATATTAATATTCAGTCTTAATTAGTGTTTTTGACCTGGTAAGAATTACATGCATGATGTGTATTAGCTAAATTAATGGGAAATTTATTACAGATATAAAACAAGTTTAGGGCGAGGATGCAGGTATAAATTTGAAAGTTGGAGATCTCAGATCTAACCAAATCCTGGAGAGCTACAGGAAATGTGCCTGGGAGAGAAAAAAAAAAAAAAGGATCTGGGGTGTAAGGCATAATATTACAGGAACCCTTTTCCAGATGAAGGCAGTTGTATTGACAACCTTTTAGCTGCATATAAGTCCAAACCCCACAGCTCATGGTAGTCTGTCGGACACAATTTTGGGAGTATGTACACACAAATCACATCAATGTGGCCATTCCTATTTGCCCCTGAAATCGCATTAGGATTCAGGCTTTGGGTTTTTTTAGTGCCACAGGAGCCAGCTGAGGCTTTTGAAGCTGCTGGTATTAAATATCCACAGAACAAGCACAAGGAATTGGAATGGGCATCAAATACCATCTGAGGATGAGGCAAGACCATTGTCTCCTTTGACCTAGACAAATATTTCTATTAGAAGGACCTTGTTCAGAAATGTCCTGTACTATCTTCTCTGCTTGCACCTGACTAACACAAAGGAGCTCCTCAAAGGGACTTAGGGTTTGAGTATAGGTTTGAGTATAGAATAGGTTTAAGATACAGGTTCTGGACAGACTTTTAGACTAACCTTTGCTGTTTCTGAATGATAGCACGAGCCTCATGGTATTAGACAGTGTTTCCTTTAACCTCCAGACCTCGGAGCACAGAAAAATCTCTGTTTTCTTTAGGAAATAATAATTTACTTCATAAAAATTAACTAAAAAGTGAGCTTTCGAAGTCCAAAAACCAGAAGGAGAAGGAAAAGGAAAAAAAGGAAAAGGAAAAGGGGAAAAGGGGGAAAGGGGGAAAGGGAAAGGGAAAGGGAAAGGGAAAGGGAAAGGGAAAGGGAAAGGGAAAGGGAAAGGGAAAGGGAAAGGGAAAGGGAAAGGGAAAGGGAAAGGGAAAGGGAAAGGAAACAAAGGAATCAGAGCATACAATCTCAGAGTGTTTACAACAATCTCCTAGTTGTCATATGTGCTTTGTTATTCTTTTCTATCTTACAAACAAACCTTCTCCCCTTTTGGGAATGTTCTGGGAACTCAGAATTTGACTTGCAAAATTTAATGGCTGCACAAAGCTGTACACAAAATGACATTTCCCTGCCACGTGCCGTACAAGATGTATCAAAGAGAGGAGTGCCAAAAGAGGCAACTACAGCACCCTCTGCCCCCCACCTCCCCAGTATATATCTGCCAGCAGGCAGGGTGCAATCCCTAAAGCATTTGCAATTTTCAAGTTTTTTTACAAGTAGTTCTCAAAAGCCAACCACGCTAATAAGAAAAATGTGTAGGATAGGCTAAAACTGGCAAAACCTCAGTTTGAGTTTGGGATATTAAAGAGGATCTGGACCTTTTCCCCAGTTTCGATATTTATTTTTTTTTTCTTTAACAAGGGTTATTTCAACCGGTTGCCTCCCACCTCTCGCCTGCTATTCAAAGAGCAGTACGTCTCCTTTAGGCAGTTTTCCTCCCTTATGTGCTGTTTTTATTTCATAGTCTAGCCCTCAGACTTGTCTTTCCAACTGTAGCCCCAGCAGACGTACTCTCTAATGCTCTAGTCTTAAAAAATTAATTTGAAGTAATAGACTAAAACAAGCTTGTTAAGGATGGTGCTAGCTGAGCCAATCACTAAAAGCTCTAGTTTTCAAAAACATATACATGCCTATATGTGTGTGGCACAGGGACAATAGGAAAGTGACTTTCTCTAAACATGCATGGAGGTTCACTGGCTATGGGAGACTTCAAAATGGACAACAATATCATAACAGTACCTCAGATATCACCCAAAAATGCCTGCGACATGGACTGTTGTTTTTGATGGCAACCATTTGCAACAATGAAAGTGATTTGTCAGTTATATGTACAAGAGACAAAGGAAAACTCAGATCATCAAGTAAAGAAAATGAAAAGGTGGGAGTGATGCTCTTCTCCCAGTGACATCATCAGTGAGGGTGGAACAGCTCCTGCGACTTCTCTAGATATGAATAAGGATTCACCTTCTGCATCGTGATCCAAAATAGCCCTAAAATTGTTTGAGCCCTAAGAGTCATAGAATGATCTTTAAGCTACTTCTGTCACATTGCCACAATACTTGCTTCTTGGCTTTTTCCAGACTTCTTGGACCTGTGTTGGATTGCAATGGTTTTGTCATTTCGGACCCAAACTGGTTTTTCTTTCTGATACGTAGACTGAGAATTGACAGACTGAAATGGCACAGCCAATTTCCTATACCCATCGGTGCCGCTTGGCAAGTACTCTCAAGATGTGATCTTTCCTACTTACCCAGACAAAACTTTAGTCAGTTTGAATGTTTGAGTATGGACTACAGGATTCAATCCTTTGTACAGTTAATGCAGAAGAAGAAGGAGACTTACAATGTTTTCATATTTTTTCAGTTATGTGTTATTTTTTGTTCTTTTTTTAAAGTAGCTCTATCACAGCTTGAAAAACAAGGGGAAATTTCATTATAAGTCTGCCCCGTCCTGATGTTTTCTGAATCATCTTATTCTTTCAAAATTTTAAAATTTTAAATCTGTTTTAATCTTCTACATCCCATAGGCTTTCCATTTGATACTAAATAGCAGCACTGAAAAACCGTGGTGAGATGCTGATGGAGTGAGATGACAGATTTTTGTCATCCCTAACATATTAGTCATTTGTTTGGCTTAGTATTTCTGCATAGGATACCAGTCTGTGCAGTGATAGTGGGTTTCTCACAAGATGTACTGTCAGCCAGAAATCTATATGGTTTTTACCCTCACCAGCAATATCTGTGTTTTCTATCAAAACCCAGGCATTTGAAATTATCCGTAGATATTCCATAACATTAACGACCTTGTTCTTTATGGGGCTGAAAGTGAATTATGAATATATTTAAAACCTTTCTGCATATTTACAGTTCTTACATCATTTTTTACATTTATGATATTTTCAAGCAACCTGAAGGCTGGTTTTGTTTTGCTTAATGCTACTATAACCTATGCCTTAATTTTAGACTAAAATGTTCATCTAGGCCTTGATATACTCTGTGGAAGGGTAAGTCCTTCCAAAGGACAATATACTACACCTTCTTAAACACTGATTTGCAGACCAGAGGCAGTGCTGTGTTCAGGTTGAGCTGGCTTAGACTGGAAAATTAATGTTTAAGCAGCTTGAATTAACACAGATGGATAAGTTTCCAGCTTGACACGGCGTACCAGAAGACAACACATGTGGAAGACACTTTCCTGGTTCCTCATATCCTCTTACATTGGTAACATGACAGGTATTGAGTTCTTATTTGTCTGGACATTTAAACATGGAAAGGATGAAGGATATTTTCTTTGTTAGGTGTTTCATATGTATATAAGTATATATATACATGCACAACATATGTGAAATGAAAAAAACTCCACCCCTGGGTAGCTGACCTTGTGATCTACATTTTTACTTGAGACCACTTGATCCCATCACAAGCACAAAGCTGTGTCTAGGAAAAATCTTGAACTATTGCAATCACAAAATGGAGTGTTCCCAGCTCAGTCCGTGCCTCATCATGCCGGGCGCAGCACTCCCAAAGGGGCAAAGGGAAGCGGACGCAGTCTGTGACCTTAAGCAGACGTACCGCGGCCATTTGCACAAACTTCACCTCATTTCTGCGCACGAAACGAAGAGGCTGTGCCCTTCATGTGGGGAAAGGCACAGGCGACCCACTCTGACACCATTACTAGCCAAGCTTTTTCATGTGGCTTGTTCAAGCAGATGGCAAAAGACTGGCTACGCTCGTGGTTTTCCATGGGATATGGGAAGTATCGCTGCCTCCATTTTACAGATGAGGACACTCAGGCAGAGGTGCGACAAGCTGCGTGAAATAACGCGACGAGTTAGTGACAAAGGCAGGTGTAGGAGGCCCTTTCTTCAGTGCCTCAGCCCTGGTTCCTACAAAGCCACGGTTTGTTAATTATGTTATTTTTTTTGCCAAATAATATTTATGGAAGCTAAAATATCACCAAGTTACTATTATCATAAGATGTATATGAAACCCTAAACATGGGGGAGTCAGTTCTACAGGCTATTTTGATTTCAGTGAAATAAAGACATTAATAAAAGAATTTCAGGGCTATATCAGAAAATCCTTTCATAAGAAGAAAGGGAAAAAGCCCGGTAGTAACACATGGAAACATAATCTTTTATTTTTAGAGGAATGGTAATATTTCTCCACAAGTAACACCTGATTAAGCAAACTTATTGAATAAGGTCCATTATGTCTGCTTGAAAAAGCTATAAGTTGAGACATTTTAAGATAATCAGATTGTAAAAGTGCACTAAATTCTCACCATTAAGCTCCCTCACCTTCATTGAATCCTGAATTCTCATTACAACTAATCACATTTCCATGCAAAGTAAAAATAATTCAGGTACTTGAAACTGGGGTATATTCTGCTCTCAATACCCACGTACATCTCCTACTAGTAGTAATGGCAGTCAGACAGAAAGTGGGAAATATATATATATATCCCAAGGAATTTGCAGGGTGACAAGTACAGGCATTATTTTGGTGAGTAGAAAAAACAGGAGAAAAGCCTATATATTCCAAACACCAGTTTATCTTCGCACTGGAGATTTTAGACAGAGCATTTATTCATCTGCAATTGGCAGCACAGCTTCACTGAGGATGCAATTCATCTCATTAACCTAAGCCACCAAAAGTTAGATGCCTAAATCAAAACTAGGTATCTAGAAATGCCTCCTTCTCTTCACCGTCTGGGGAGCTGAGACAGTGATTTTAGGAGGGGTTGAGTATGCCTCTCTCTCTCTCTTCAAAACAACTTAAAATTTGAAATAAAAATTAGGTGAGGTACCTACTAGCCTGTATATCCTTTAAGAAAATGTAACAGTTATTACATAGGTGCATCTTCATGTGAAGCAATGGCAGTAAGAATGGGGGCAGTGTCCAATTTCCAAGTGAAAAAGAAAAAAGGGGTCTTTGTGTCCCCTTTCTGAAGACTGATACAGGAGAGAAAGGTATATTACTTGGTAAAGTCAAGAGATGAGATTTGTAGCAGTTATACATGGGTTTGCAGCTGTGGAACCTCTTTCCCAAGGTCTGTCCTCATCAAGAGTTGGTCAAGCAATTACTTCAAAACAGGATTGTTAACCTCCTTTTTGTGAACCAAATAATTTCAGTCACCTTAGCTGATCTCTAAAGACAGTCATAAACAACATTCTCAGCTGCTTACAGCTCTTGATTTCTTTATTTGCCTCATGTGATTGGTCAGTGAAACTTTTCCTAAAGGAGGGATTCTTGAGGCTAACCCCAAAATTTGCTGAATTTCAATCACATCGTCTCAGTTTAAAAATCAATTAACATTTCTACTTCATCTAACATATTTCTGATATTTTTCTGCTTATTTCTACACTAAAATTTGTAGCTTGGTCCTTACATGGGATACATAATTTATCTGCTGAAAGAATCTCATAATCTGCTTAAGACTTCCCAATGTTTTTGTTTGTTTATTTTGAGCGTTGAATTCCTCGGTTGTATTTTAGCACGGGATTTAGTTGAGCAATTATTTTCAGCCGTCTCTGAAGATTTGATATCCATGTGACGTGCATTGGTCACTCGTGTTTATTATTTCTGGGAAACTTAAACTTTGCAAATGGGGATTTAGCACTTTCAGAAAGGCTAACACGATAGAAACCACCTTGGTCTTTCAGGGTACTTTCAGGGGTGGGACTCAGAAGTGAAGCTGTGAAGAAGACCGACTCTCTCGGCCGTGTGCTGTTGTCGTCCGTCCTGCTGTAAACAGAGCTGAACTGTGTCACCTTGCAACTTTCGTGGTAGAGGCAACACATTTATTTTTTTTGGCTAAAAAGGAACATTTTTACCCCTGAAATGGAGCCTTCCTGTCCTGCAGCATGGCTGAAAAGAAAGCCAAGCGGGTTAAAACCAAAACAACACAATGAAACGGAACAGCGTGCAGCTGCCTCCTCAGGAACATCCCTGCAAGGCAGACAAATGGATACATTTATTTTCCCAGATTTATTTGCTAATGTAAAGATCCCAGTGCAAGCATTAGCACTTCAAATCGTTATATAGTTCTGGGGCAATCTTGGGAGGAGTTGAATTTCATTAAAACAAATTAGTAATTTGAGATCGCACTAACTGTAGATATAAACTTATTCCCGTATATTTTGTGATGCAGTGCAAAAGAAACCATTCCTCAGACAAATGCTCCATAGCTAAGCATCACCTTACTACATGATTAAACTGAGCAAAATACACAAAAAATATCGTCTTCAAGTTTGCACCTCTATTGACCAAATAAAACAGGTAACACTTTCATATTTTCAAATGCTTTTGAAGTAGTAGATGAAATAATTGCATGCTATTTAGCAAGAGAAAGCACCGTATTTATTACTTTAAAAAGAGGAAACAGGACATTTTTCCCTGCTCTTAAAGACCTTGCTTGCGTGTCCAGCTGGCACCGAGCGATCGTACCCTCAGTGTGAGGTGTTGCATCCCTGCTGGAGCCAGAGGAAGGGACTGCATTGCCCAGCAGAGCATGGGCCAGAGCATCACCAAAGGCACAGCAGCCTTCTCACCTCCCCGTAGCCACGCTGGGCTGCCCGTTGCACCCCTTCAGTCCTTCCTCCATGCTTTACTGGCTCTTGCAATGACCCCGGCCTGACTTTGCTGCCTGAATTCGGCAAGGTGCAATCGCTGTAAGGCGTTGGGTGTTACAGGCTGGTGACTGGGACAACTGCACAAAGCCACTTCATGCTGCAGGCAGGAGGGACGTGGCTTCTCTGTCAGGGGGAAGGTGGGATCAGGCTTTCTGTCCACAAGCACTGAATGTCCGTGCCACAGCCTGGGCTTGTGTCCATATGCTCTGGGCTTAAGCACAGACTCATTATAACATAGCTATAGCCAATGAAACACAAGTCCCTCCAGAAAACATGTTAGAGAGGCTCAGAAATCTGCATATAAAACCACAGCAGATATTTAGTTGTACCTTTTTAATGTACCATCCTTAAGTGATGGGATGCTGATGGGCAGGATGGTTTTGTCACTGCTGTGTGAGTGGGAAGGGCAGTTGAGACCTCCAGTGAAATGCAGACAGCCCATATTGCCCATCCCCACAGGGCAGAGCACTTTGGCCAGCGTCTCTAATTAGGTTCTGGTGCTTTAGTTTGGACAGTCTGTATGGGTAAATAAACCCCATCCTGGTATATCTTTAACTCTGCGTTGTATGCTCTACGTAGGTTAGGCATTGCCTAAGCTATACCAGTTTTTTCGTGGTGCTGCACGGCCTGTGACACTGCAGTCTCAAGAGATGCTGCATGGGACAAGCTAAACTTCTGCCTTCTGTCCTCGATGCAAAGCTTTCCAAGCCACCTCCAAACAGAGACAGCACCGTGCCTTTCACCTAAGACACACAATAGGAATTGGGTTCTCATTCACATTTTCATAACCATAATCTACAGAGAAAATCAGCAACAGAAAAGCTGTGTCCACATATGGAGAGACAGCCTGGGCGCGNCTACAGAGAAAATCAGCAACAGAAAAGCTGGAGAGACAGCCTGGGTGCATGTGGAACATACCGCTCAATTCATTAAGCCCGAAGAAGTAAAATTGCGTTTTCTTGCACAGAGAAGTCTTAGTATCTAAAAAAGTCCCCTTTAAAACTCATCTCAACTTTGCTTTGCAGGATCCAGTCTGCGTGGCATTTTAGCTCTGATTAGAAAATTACCCTATGAATACTGCAGTCAGTCACCAATGAGAAGAACAAGAATTTTTTGGGGTTTTGGTAGTTTGAGGAAGGCATTGTGAACAAATAGCAGGAGCATACATCTAGCCCCAGCTGCTGACTAATCTGCATTACAATGCAGATGTAAGCATGCAGATAGACAGTCAAGAGGCACAGTTTTCACTGATGTGGGAACAAATGGTTTAATCATAAAATACATAGTTCAGAAAAAATGCAGCTGTTTTTATGGATTCGTTTCACAAATTAGGCTGTTCATGTTGTGTACCTGTGAAATCATGTGGGGATTTAATAACTTTTGTCAATATGGATAAACCCTTCGACTGACACCAGGAGTGTCAGACCTCAGTCCTTGTTCAAGCACATCTTGACAAATCTACCACACTTTTTTTGTCCTTCATTTCAAAACCTTGCAGAATGTCTTACTCCACCTAGACTAATAACGAGTAAAGAATGTTTAAATAGAAGGGCAAAAAAGCGAGCCGGTGACTGAACACAAGGCTCCAGCAGAAGGGTGAGGCAGCGCGGAAGTTTAGCCAGCTGTTTCCAGGAAATCCAGGAAGAAGGCAGAATGCCACTTGACAATTTTTGTTTCTTCTGGAAGAAACAGTTGGAGATCATATGCTCTCTAGCAGTTAGAATACCAAAATAAGTACTCCTTTTGCCAGCAGCAGTAGGAAAACACTTTTTTGTCCCTTCTGTACTTTGTACTGTGTTTCCTAAAATCACATACTGATATCACTGCCGTGTTCAACCTGTGAGATTTGAACAGTACATTGAGCTAAAATTTGATGGTTCTGCTGTCTCATGGGACGCAGTGTCCTTGTATCATTTAAAAAGAAAGGAAAAAAAAAAAAAAGAAAGCTCGTCTCATTTAATACATCTGATATACAATGGAGAAAGTTCTTCAGAAGTGCTTTTGTGAGTCCTGAGAGTTAGTCACGTCTAGCAAGGACGGGGAAACCAAACGTGGTGTTTTCATTGGTAAAAGGGAAATAGCCCAGCTCGGGCTTTTGGAAATTCCCAAGCATTCCCCCAGCAAATAACTGAGCTGGGGAGCCACAGACATCCTCACCATGTGCCACCAGAGGTGGAAAGCTGGAAACTTCATCACAGTTTCCTTTGTTATATGTTAGTCACATAAGACAAATCACACTGCAATGGGGATGTGATACTTCTCAGTTGTCCTTAATAACCTCCCACTTGTGACTAGGACAGAAAACCTCGCTCTGGAGAAGTCCTTCCCAGCTTGTTTTTCAGAGAGTGAGGAGGCAAGCAAGCTGAGGACAGAGACAGAAACACTGGCTTGATTCTCTAGAGCTGCATGGAAAATCCAGATACTTTTTCACCACTGGCTCCCAGGTCCATGTTATTACAGTAAACGGTGATTTGCTATATGAATACTTCCTGAAATTCCTCTGCTTTTTCAGACCGGCCTAATTCTGTTTTGGTAGGGACAGTAATTGCAGCCTACCTAAAGGAAGAAAAAGTGAAATTGCACTCTCTCTGACTATGGAAACTAAAAAAAAAAAAGGACATTTTTGGCAACATTAATCAAAGACTTCTTTGACATATCTTTTTGTTCATTCAGAGGCTGACTTCATCCTCTGACTCATGCCTTGGTTGCTGCTGGTAATTATTGAAGCCCGTTTAGCACGCTATGTGTTAACTAAGGCAGATACCCAGTGTAAGCATACAGAGTGCTGCTTAGGTGGGTGATCTGGTCTGGTCTAGAAGACCACGTGGGAACATGACAAGTCTTCTGGCATAGAGGGGACTTGCCTAGTCTAAAAACTGGTCACAGAAAATGTAGACATTTTTGAAGTCAGCATTCAGCAGAAAACCAGCAGAGTGGAGGGGGAATTCTGGAAGTTCTACTATGCGGTCTTCTAACAAGCACTATTTCCCACCACCCCCAGTGATGGTTGCCAACAAAGAGTATTTTCTTTCAAAAGATGCCTGCCATTAGGTAATGTTTTCTTTAAGCTTCCAACCATTTGCTGCTTCTTGAAATTCCTCCTGAGATGCTATTTCAGGGTTAACAACAAAGAACAACTTCTAACTTAAAACATCTGTGGAAATGGACACAGCCTGAAAACACTGCATGTTACAGTTGGCCAATTCATACTACAAAACTTAAATAAAAGTCATGGGAAGCCACTTGTTTTAGTGCTTTCATCCACATTGTGGATTGTCCCGGTTCACTGTCCAACAGATTGATAAAGGATGCTATTAGTATTAAGAAAAGTCCTTCAGCAAATACGGTCTATTTGCTATTACAACATTTAACTGAAAAAATAGATCAAAAGCAAGCATTTCTTGTTTTGCATTCCATGCTCTTTTTTTTTTTTTTAGCATTGCCAAACTAAAGAATTAAAGAAAGAGATCTCCTTTAATGCCTCTCTCACATCCCTCCCACCCCTGCCCCTACCTTTTCCTCATTTTCGTGCTATAATCCTAGCCCAACTACCTCAAATGGCCACATTATTTCCTTGAATAGGTCTCTCTTTATTAAGGTTTTTTTCCAGAAGCTTTTGACAGAATGAAAAAAAGCAATATGAGGAATGTCACTGTAACAATGTAAATTGTATGCCTGCATTTTTTATTAATAAGGCAAGGCTCTCCAAGGGACTAAGTTACATTCTTTTATGAGATTAAATTATTAGACCTGGAACTGAGAAGGGCCTTGTCCTATTGTTGAAGAGGCTGCTGGGGAGCATGGAACTGCAGGGAGCATTGGCGAGTCATGGTGATATCTTATTTCTCCATAGAGAACTAATATCCCAGCTGCTCCAAATGCACCTGAATGGGTACTAGAGAGATGAGGAAGCTAACTTGTGGCAGATGGGACCAGACCAAATGGTCAGTGAAATGAACACATTCAACTAATGCACTAACCATCTCTAAACTGTTCTCCATCAATAATTTAAAGCCTTATGTCATAGTTTGTTAAAAATTATCTTTGATTAGTTATGTTATTAATACAATATGCATATTACAATAGTGTCACATTTTCTATCCATCAAAGTCAGAATAAGTCAATATGAGCGCATCAATAATTTATATTGGGTGTGCTAGTCAATTTTCTGCATGCAATAACATTGACTGCTGGCAATTACTGAATGCAACTGGTGCTTTTACCTCTATACTCACATTTTAAATTAGGTCATATTTATTCTCCAAAATACATGTAGTACTGGATTATTTCAGTTGTGCTGTTGATTTTTAAAAGCTAAAGTGTTTTTTTCCATAAGGCTCCACGCAGAATGAAGCAGATAGTGCCTGTGATATTTCAGAAACAAGAACAGAGTATACATGACTTACTGCATGTTGCTCTCGTAAGATATGGCAATGTGCAAAACCCTCACTTAGTTTTTCTGGCATGAGTGTAAGTAGAAAGCATTATCCTTAATTTAAATGCATTTACAGTATCAGAGAACAGAATCTGAACCACTGATTTGCCACGCTTATGCCTTTGGTTTCACATAAAATAGTACCCCACTGAAAACCTTATTTTCATGACAGCCTCAGGGAGGAGGGGGGGGGATGGCGGAATATTAGTTACAACTTGTGTAGGGCTTCTAAATATCCATAGCTTTTTTTTTTTTTTTTTTCAGGATACGATCACACTTGCATCAGTAAGGAAGTATCTTCCAGAACTCTATGGAAACCTACCTTTAAGGAATTAGGCCCCTCGTCTGGAAAGGTCAAGTCACTCTATAACCTGTATAGCTATTTACAGAGCAAAACTATTTACTCAGCTCCAGCTAGAGCTGAGTGTACTAGTGTCCATGTCAACGCTAAGAGAATCTAAGACTTGCTTGTTCAAAACAAAAATTCTTTACCTTTGATTCAACAAGCTATAGGAACTCATGTCTGAAGGCAAGTTGTGTACGTTGATGACCTCAAGCATTTTGTCTTCATGACACTTTTTTCCTTAGTTTTGGATTCCTCTGTAAGGCTTCTCCCTTCTTCCATTCAGTCAGATTTTGATTTTGGGGAACTTGGGGCGCTTTTTATGGATTATGATGGGAAGATACTTGTGTGGCTCCATAAACTATGTAATAATTGTGCATTTCAGTAAAATAAAAATCTGTCAGAACCAAATTATTTCCTCTGCTTTTCCTTTTGCAGAAGAAGACAAGGGACAGATTTTAGAGGCAAAAAACACAGGGACCAGCAGAACATGGAACAGGCAGCTGCAAATCAGCAGATTTTCCTGGTGGCCTTACTCACATCAAGAATTACCTCTTGCTAGGCAATAAAAGGGTCTTCAGTAGCAAGCCCACTGGGCATACACAGCATATACCAATAATACTAGTATTAACTGATCTGCTAGTTTTATTTTTAAAATAGAAATATAGTTCCAGATATTGATTTTCTTTTAGCTAAGAAGACCAGGTATAGATGAAGAAAAAAAATAATGAATCAACACTATTTTCTTAAATTAAATAAGATAAATTTACTGAAAAGCTCTGGAAGGTTATGTAGTGAAACTAGTTTCTGGTGATTTCAGTCTCTATATAGCTCTATAGCAGGTAGCCCAGCAGATTTTCTGCTATTGTAGCAGCCCATTCCTTACCTATTTTGATATCATAGGTACGATAGAGAAAATAATTTAATCTGTTTATTGAATGAAGAAGAATTTTTAAATGTAACAGGAATGCTTTGGCAGTTTCAGCCTATACTGCAGTGATGAGGGATCTACATGTCACCGCAGTAGCTCTGAGCTGCCTCAGTATCCACCCTGGCTACAGCTGCCTTCTGCTGCTGGAGCAGTAGACATGCTCGAAGTGGGGTTAAGGTGCTTGGCCCCCATTGCTTCCCACCTGCTCCCTGAACAGTTTGTTTTCATACCATCAGCCCTCTGCTCGGTGCTCTTGTTGTGCTCTTTTCAGTCTGAATGGTCTTCATACTCACAGCCACAAAACATGACAGAGTTCAAGATACCAGCTGACACTTGTATGCCATGGAGCTTCGACAACTTGACTTAAGGAGCATGTTCGTGCTCTCTTTTTTACTGCTGGGATATGCAGCTTCCCAGAAGTCATCTCCTTTGTCTTCCTTGTGTCAGGTGTGACCTGAATTTCATACAAGCCTCTGTAACCTGTTTTACATGCTGGAATTCCCCAACTTAGGAGGATTACATCAATAGCATATACTATCACCGTCATGTTCATCAAGAGCAACATGTATTTCCCTACAAAGGTAGACAGGTGTTGTGCAGTGGAGATGTGCAACGCAACACCTCTCTGAGAGCCAGAGCCCCTTAGTCCCATGCTGATTGCCCTGACTGCTTCATTTTGTTTATATCAGAATCATCCTGTAAGCCAGTGGGAGGCCCTGTGGCATGAACACCAAGAAAGGAAAATGAACTGTTACTACCTATATCAGACTAGTAGCATACACCATACCAAACTTCCATTTTTTCCAGATGTACGCATTGCTTAAAAATATTTAAGTAGTTTTCTAAAGCCTTATGACAGTCCATTTCTGTGGATTATGAAAGCAAAAGTGCAAGCAAACAGAAATCACCTCTAGAGTAAATGCTGAAGTTCTTAGGATTTTTAAAACTCTTAATTATAACAAAGCTATCATTTAGGAAGGAAAAAGTGAAAACTGAATCCAGTAAAGGGTTCCAGATCTAACTTCTATAATAAAGAAATTGAGATGAACAGCCTGTTCTAGTCATCCTCATGAAAAGCCACTTAATTTATAGAGAAGTATCCGCTCAGGTGCAAAATTTGGCTAAAAAGCAGAGTGTTCCTTTTCTTCTGGTAGTCTCTAGGGATCACCGGACAGCCTGAAATCAGTCTTTCCAAAGCACAGTGTGAGTATTTTGAATACAGTGCAATAGTCACCTGAGATGATTGAGCAATTGGAGCATCTCCCTTATGAGGAAAGGCCGAGAGAGCTGGGACTCTTTAGCCTGGAGAAGAGAAGGCTGAGGGGAGACCTTATTACTGCTTATAAGTATCTAAAGGGTGGGTTGAAGGAGGATGGAGCCAGACTCTTTTCAGTGGTTCCCAGTGACAGGATGAGGGGCAATGGGCACAAGTTGGAACATAGGAAGTTCTGTTCAAATACATGGAAAAACTTCTTTATGGTGAGGGTGACAGAGCACTGGAACAGGCTGCCCAGGGAGGTTGTGGAGTCCCCTTCTCTGGAGATTTTCAAGACCCGCCTGGATGCAGTCCTGAGTAATATGCTCTAGGCAATCCTGCTTTGGCAGGGGAGTTGGACTAGATGATCTCTAGAGGTCCCTTCCAACTCTGAAAATTCCATGATTCCATGATTCCGTGAATCACAAACTCAGGATAGTTGTGCCTGCTCTGAAGCCCACTCTGAAAATTGCAGCATAAGAAAGAAGGAAAGACTTAAAAAGAAAGTAAATGATCTAGAGCAGAAGTCTGCACCTCTCCAACACCCCTCTAAAAGCAGATGGCTTCATTGTGTGAAATAGGTGGCAGTTGTACTGTAATCTCAAAATTAACCTAATTAATTTATGATTATAGAATCAAGAGTTCTCATAGCAAAGGGAAATGAGGTCTTCAGTGGGAAACAGCCATTTCTAGTCTTCCTGTTTGCTTATCTAAAGAGCATACAGTGCCAGTTCTGGGTCTTAGTCAGCAGCTATCAAGCACTGTTATTTCATCAGGATCATACATTTAAGTGAACTGTGCAAAGTCAGACAGTCACAGAGATAACTGTAACAGAAATGCATTCTTAAAACAACTCCTCTGCCTACAGGTAGTATAAAAGACTGTAGGGAGCATCTGAATATTTTAAAATATTTGGTTAACTGATCTCAATTCATAAGCTTTCTCTTCTTCCCTTCCACAAAGATGTTTCCACTAAACATCTGCTAGTATGAACCACACTATAAAGAGGAGCTATCAACAGAAGGGAATTTTAATAAACACTGTTCTTTGTTCCTTGTATTTTAATGACTGATATAATTAGAATGAAGGTTAAGGGAATATTTGTTTTCCTTCCCCTCAGGGCTACTTTGAAACAGTTTGACTTGCAAACAACATTTCAAACTCTTGCAGCTATAATGCTTAAGCATTCTGATGTTGTACAAGGGAAAAAAAAAAAAAAAAGAAATGGTTAAGCAGCAAGAGCATCACCCAAACTCTATTTCCAAGTGATCATAGCAAAAGACTACATGGAAGTTAGCAGTCCCAAATTCTGTTGCTACATTATCCCCAACTGATCTGGCTTTGTGAACCCTCTTCCAGAATCCAGGTGATGATGATACATGCTCCAGAAATGTAATGATGCTTGGTAGCTCAGTTTTTTGGGGAAGTTAGAGACTAGCTGTGTGTCAATATTCATATCCACTTAGACTGGTAATTAAAATATGTTAGCTCAGCTAACACCTTAAACTAGACATCATCTTCTACTAATACAGACGAACTGACATTAGACAAAGTGCAGATTTTTTTTCTAAACTTCACCATGAGCAGGTCAGAGACTATGTTGCACAGTCCTTCATACCAGCCATCTCCACGATAGAATCAACTGCTAATACAAGCTTGATCCAGGTGAAGCATGGATTCACAATTGTCTGCCAAAGTAGTCAGAATACAGATTTCATTCTGTCTGTATATTTTTATGAAGCTCTGTGTCAGCTGGGGGAGGATAGGCGATGCCGGATTGTGATGCCTGATATAGCAAGCAATTACAGCTGCATGCATAGACAGTACTTGATCTGTCCTAAAACCTGCTGTACAAAGACAACTCTTCAAAAAATTTTTAGAGAATTTGAACCAGTTGAACAAGTTCACACTAGGCCAGCACTTCTAAAGTTGTAAAAGACCCGGGATTTGGGTTCAGTCAAGAACCAAATCCTTAAGCACTCCAAAATTTGTGAAGCATTATCAATCCATATAGGATCTGGCACTGGATCCAGTATCATACCTAACTTTTGGGTTCCTGACCTGCATAGTGAGAAATCTGTGTTTTTCTCTTTTCTGCCAGAAATTTTCTCCATGAGAATATGGAGATGTTCACCCTTTTCTAAGTATTTCGGAGGTAGAGCAGTCCAGAGAGAGCTATAATTTTCCCTACCAAGTATTTATACTGAAGTATATCCAGAAACCTCAGATGTACTCCCTGTACGTATGTAGATTAATAACAGTACCTAGGTCCAAACCCTTCAAGAAGCACTAGATGAATCTTGCATGCCAGATAGAGTAATTGTGGCCAGGGAAGAGCAGATACTTTATTTCTGGAGTGGATGGTGTAAGTAAGGTCTGCTGGTAGTAGATATACAGTTTGCTGGTAAGATCATCAGGGAGGAAAACATCCCTCTAAACTGACAGGTAATTTTGAGAACCAGATCCGCTACAAAACAACTTACATCAGCTGGCCAAGTTGCACATAAAATAAATACTCTTCCAAGGCTTTACAATTAACGTAGGCCAAAGGACACAGCTGGGCGAAAGTACAGAAGCACAGCTTGTAGCACTGGGAAAAAGTCAACCTATTATAGCCATTAAAAAGGAGGTGGCAGGGTCCCACATCCAGTGGGGGAAAAGGCAAGGATTTGGGAACATGAGTGGAACAAGTTCATTGTAGAAGCCTGGAGATGTTGAGGTGGGATTGCTGAGTTATAAACAGACTAGGCAGGACGGCAGGTGATTCCACAAAGCACGTTGCCACCGGTCAATGCCACAAAGCATGTTGTCAACAGTTTTCTTCACATACTAGGAATTTTGAGTGATTTGTTAATTGAATATGGACTCCTTCACATCCACGTTGGAGAATCAAGCCCAGTGCCTTGTACTGGTGGTTGGTTGTCCCATAGGAAAAACTGCATGTTTAGTGTGAGTACAGATCACGACAGAACATTTACTTCACCACATCATCTTGATTCTCTTTGTCAGGGCTGCACTGTCTAGATCCACTTCTATGAAATTATACCCATGAGCTGCAAAGACCTATTTTTTTTTGGTTACAATATTTAATCTATAGAAATAAGAACTGTCATTTGTTAATTCAGTCCTGGGTTTTGGTCATCAGGATATTCAGCAAATACTGTACTTTACCTGGTACAGTAATGACACAAACAAAAGCAGTTACTGATGATCATTTTTGCAAAGCAGAAATTCTGTCCCATGATTTTGGTGGCTCATATTACTAGAACATTACATAATCATAGAATCATAGAACGGTTTAGGTTGGAAAGGACCTTAAAGATCATCTAGTTCCAACCCCCCTGCCATGGGCAGGGACACTTCCCACTAGACCAGGTTGCTCAAAGCCCCATCCAACCTGGTCTTGAACACTTCCAGGGATGGGGCCTCCACAACTTCTCTGGGCAACCTGTTCCAGTGCCTCACCACCCTCATAGTGAAAAATTTCTTCCTAATATCTATTCTAAATCTACCCTCTTCCAGTTTGAAGCTATTCCCCCTTGTCCTATCACTACATGCCCTTGTAAAAATTCCCTTTCCAGTCTTCTAGGCCCCCTTCAGATACTGGAAGGCCCCTATAAGGTCTCCCTGGAGCCTTCTCTTCTCTGGGCTGAACAACCCCAACTGTCTCAGCCTTTCCTCATAGGAGAGGTGCTCCAGCCCTCTGATCATCTTCATGGCCCTCCTCTGGACCCGCTCCAACAGGTCCGTGTCCTTATTATGTTGAGGACCTTATAGCTGGACGCAATATTCCAGGCGGGGTCTCACGAGAACAGAGCAGAGGGACAGAATCACCTCCCTTGACCTGCTGGCCACACTTCTTTTGATGCAGGCCAGAATACAGAACTATATATCAAGGAACAAACAGATATAGAAACGATCCTTTTTTTTTTCTACTGAGGCAGTATTCAATTTATCAATGCCAAGTGTGAATTGCTTTTGTTGTTATTTGATACAAAAAGTGTTGTTTAAAAAATGACTTGGTATGAACACTCCTAATCCAAAGTCATGTCCTTTAAGCATAATAAGCTTTATATTTGAGGTTGGGGGAGAGGAGCAACATTTATTACTGAGAAATGTAAAACAGCATGTACAAGCTGCTTCAGAAAGGTGCCCTGAGAGCTTACTGAAATCAGTACCATCAGAAGTAACAGTACAAATCTGATGGGGTTTTCCTGTTTCTTTTTAATGGAAGTGCTTCAGCTTCCCACCTCACTACCCACTTTTATCCCATTTTTCTTTTGTATTTAAGCAATCTATGGCTTTTGCTTTATGTTTTTAATCAGGTGTAATTTCTTAGCATCAAAAACACAATTAGAAGTTGCTTCTTGATGTCAAGACCGAAGTAAGCAGAATTGACCCCAAAACAACATTAAGGAAATGGCAACTTCTTTGAACCTTTCACAGCAGTCAAACCCGCTGGAGCATCATCAGGCTGAGAGTAGAGCCTCGGGCCACCTCATGCCTCTGGTCACAGTTCCTGGGCGAAGCTGCACTCACTTAGTGAAAGTGGATCCCCCAAAATAAATAAATAGTGGCAATGCCAGGAGGAGCTCCAAAGAAACAGCATACTGATGCTCAGCTGTCGGCTGCACGAGGTTCACGCGCTGTGTGCTCGAGCCTCGGTGGCGAGAGGTCTTTCCCTCCCAGCAGATGGTTGTTGCCCGGGTCAAACTCTGTCATGGTGCCTGTGCTGCAAAGTCCCTTCGAATTTACAGTAAATTAACAAAACCAGACATAAACATAAGAGAATTAAATGACTGAGTTTAGCTTCCTGGCTTTAGATGGCACTTGCCCTCCTGGCAGCAGATTTCACTGTCTTTCTTCTCTGGGAGCAAAGGTTGCATTTTGCAGGATCCTTTCTTTTCCGATCTGCCCAAACCCTTTGCAGAGAAAGCCCTCCAGAAACATAGAGGTTTCTCCAGCTTCGCCCCCATCCTGCAGGTGATCACACTTTTCTTGGTCCTACAAAAATCTAGCTAAAGTGCTATCGCAGGGACAAACCTGAACATTAATCATTCCTAACTTTTACGGATTACATTACATCAGTGAATCTCCACTGAAGTATTTATGGGAGTGGTAATTTGTAAGTAAATATTACTAAAAGCACTTGAAGACTGGAAATACCTTCCAGCAAGATCCAATCAGTAATACCAACTGATTATTGCTATCCCCAATGCTTGCACAGTCTCTTGGACATATCAATATATAATGCTGCCATTCAGATTCAGATTAATATTTCTGCACTTTCATTTCATGGGACACTTTCAATTGGGTGAATGACAGATGCTGTTACAGTTAAAAGAGCTAAAAGCATGGCTGGCCTAAGGACAATTGCCAGCTGCAGTCTTTAAAAATGAATTTCAGCTATTTATCCAACATGTGGATTTTGTTACACACAAATACAACTTTACCCCAGGCCAGTGATAGTGTGGCCCTACTTAATAATAACTTTTATTGCATAGTTGTACTAAGAAAACATCATTTTGCAAGAACATTATGATCTACCCGGCTTGTCTTCTGAAGGGTGTTTGGTAAACACAGCCTCCTACTTTAGATAATTTTTTCTCCTCCTACAGAGTGGCCTGAAAGGGAAACTCCAAAATTTACACAAGAAAAATAATCACCGCATTGCCATTGTAAAGCACTGGGAGCTTAGAAAAATACGGCCACATTTTTTTACATGGAAGGCTGTAGTTGGAATATTAATCTCATTGTGGTTATTGTTGGAGACAGTCTGTTAGCCGGGATCTCACCTGGAGCAAACTTGTATCACTCTCCTAAGACCGATTCAGCTTCCCTGGTCCACAGTGGCTGGAAATCTGTTTTTTTTTCCTCAATTATCCTGTCCTGATTCTCCAAAGTGATCTGCAGAGTTGCTCCCTCTGGGGAGCCCCACACTTCCATGGGTCTGTGTCCAGCGGTGGCATGCAGCTGGCTGGGTGGGCAGTCCGTCCCTGGGGCTCTCCATGGGTCAGATTGGCGTGGAAGCACTGCTGGGGTGGCGTCCAGCTCAAAGGTTTTCCTTGCACTTTGCTGTAAAGCATCTCGGTTTCTGCTATTATTTATGCTGTAGCATCTTCCCTCATACACCTCAGGCTACTGGCATGAAGAAGCATCACTTAAAAAGTAATTTAGCAAATAAGTATAGTTTCCCTAGGGTGCAAATAAGAGGAAAAGTTGTAGTAAATAGCTAATGTAAGCAAAAGGTGCCTTGGGGGAACCCTAAGAATCACTTCTTTGAAACCAGCAATAACTTCTGGTGCTATTGGTCCTGAGGCAGCAGCAGTCAACATTGTTTAAAAAAGCTCCCTTATGGTGTACTCATTAATTAACTGCACTGTTTGTTGATTCTAGATTGATTCAGTTTGTTCTCAGGAGAGCGTTTTTGGAAATTCAGTAATGCCTTGATGCAGAATTTCATCTTCAGGCCCTAAATTCCCAGGATGCTGCTTTACTGGGACATATAGAAGATGAAGTAAAAAGGAGAATTTGTTAGACAAAAATGATAATCAAAATATTTTAAATTCAGATGTAATTTTTGAAGATTTTCCCCACAGAGCTAAAAAATTACCTGCAGCAAAGTTTGACTGACAGGCAGGCTTTATCAAACAGAGAACAAGACAAATGGCATGCAAAACAGAGAGGAAAGTATTTGCTCCTAATTACTCGAGAAAGCATTTTAATTAAGTTGTTTGCCAATTAATGCCTCATTTTTAACATTCCATAAATATTTAAACACGTTTCATAAACTTTTCTTCACAAGGAAACGCTTGTGAATGTTGTTAAAGAGATTATTTGGGATATCTTAATGCAATACACTTTAGAATTTAAGTTTTATTTGGTCTTCTTGTGAAAAAAAAAAGCAAAGAAATATGTCACTTCATGTTAGCAATGGCATATCACTATGTCTATATCAAATCTATATCAATAAGGTATTTGAAATACCTTCATGCGAGGACTCTCCTGTTGTATGAATGAGAAACTGGGAAATTATGTTGCGGTTGAACTAGAAACAGACTAGTCAAGTGCAAAAGCAGATAAATGCAGATAGCGCTCCTTTTTCACACTCAATCCTCAATCAATCAGGACTTTTCAATCCTGCTACTAAAAAGTATTTCAGTTCAGGAAAAGTTAATTAAGACAAATCAGAAGCAAGCGGCGAGAAGGAAAACTGGAATGATCTCGGTCGTGCTTGAGGCTTGATTCAGTCTGCATCTTAACCCACACGCAGCTATACCCTTCCTCCATAGGGACTTGCTCACCCTACAGGCTTGAACCCTCTCTCCCCCGGTCTCGTTAGAGCAGAAACCTGCTCCTACACTCGCGTGCACTGTGGGTGGAAATGAAAGTACCCAGACTCAAACCGCTGCTCTCTCTATCTCAGCAAGACGCTGGTTTTCTGCGTACAGAAAACAAATGCCTCTTTCTCCTCATATTTTAAAGGCTTCCTGTTTTTATGGAGCAGCTGACTCTTTATTTAAAACACAGGCGTTTTATCTGTTTATTTATTCATTCATTTGCTCTCCCTAGAACTTTCCTTACTCGTCCAAGGTTTGTTTGCTCAAACAACCACAACTTCCCTTATCTCAGAGCTTTACTTTAGATTTTGAAACCCAGATCCTGCCCCACCCCCCTTTTGCTGTCATTAGTCATTTACGCCTGGAAACAGGCTCTGTCTGACGACGCGGGAGAGAGACAGCCTGGGCCTAAAGCACCGGTGGTCCGGATGGAAGTGGGCACAGGTAGTGGGGTTCATGCACGGATGGGCAGTGGGACAGGATGAGATGCAGGGGAGGAGGAAGATGCAGCCAGAAAGCCCACCGCTGGGTGAAGCTCTATGGCCTGGGCACATCTCAAGGGCTTTCCCAGCCCTCCGGCACCTGCTAGGTCACTTCTTGCAGAGCCTGGGTCCCCTCTGCCACCCAGAGCTGCCGCTCACCCTGTTTGCAACGGCAGCAAACTCCGACCCTGGGGCAGGAGGGGGCCAGGTCTGGAAAGAAGCACTGTGGGTTCGCTTACTTCTCACTAGGGTGAAAGCAGGGATCTGCTGGTCCCCAGCCATGACTGTCTAATGGACACCACAGACTGTCAGCTGTTTCTTCAACAGTACTTATCTTAAAAAGTTTTGTTCCTAAAGGCTTGACAATTTATAGCTGCACTCAGGTTTTTGTAAGTCCATGCACCTGTACCATGGATTGGAAGCCTGGAAATGATGTCTCCTTGGATGTCTCAGCCAAATTTCTAACTAGCCCTCTCTTCTTGCTCACTTCTCTCTGCCTCCCCCAGTACCTCACTCAGACTTGGGGCAAATTATACCTGCCATGAAGCAACCCTCATCCATGTACGGCGATAGCTGACTTACAAGGTCAGAATGAAGATGTGTTTGCGAAACAGAGTGAATTAGGTTACAGGGTAACTTTTGCAACCAGTACTCTCAAAGTCATAAGGGAGCCAAGCAACAAAAATTTCAGCTAAAACTGTTTATTCAGAAAATGCCTTTAAAAAGAAACAAAAAATACTGCTGGTTCAAACTGTTCCTGTTATGAGAAAGGAAGACCTCAAAGGAAATTTTCCCTAGCAGGGGGTTTTCTTTGTAACTTAGTCACCAAATAAAATCTAGGAACTCCATTAAATTAAATACTTTTTCTGCTTTCTGTACTGATTTTTAGAAACAAGACAAAGAAAGAGGTGACAAGCCCCTGAGAAAGAAAGGGGAAAAAAAAAAAAGGAAAACAGACTTGTGAGAAGCTAAAAAGCAGCGAGGAGCCCTGCTGGCAGGTAAATAGGATAAAGGACAAAAAGCGTTTGAATGAAGGTTAGCACAAGGCAGTCCTGAGGCTGACTTGGGCTCCTGAGTCCTGCCAGACTACGAATATTAAGCGACAACGTATCTTTTCCTCTGTCTTGCAATACACAGCTCCTCTCAGAGATTTTGCCCATGGAGATGCTAAAACAAGGCTCCTGATCATACCTGGAGGCCAGAGAAAGCGCACATCAAAATAAGAAGTGCTCCCTCCCTCCCCCCCGTTTATAGCGGGGTGTTACCTGCAATCCCCACCCTCCCAGGGTTCAGCAGATTCTGTCCAGATAG
Source organism: Anarhynchus alexandrinus (assembly GCA_008711295.1). Lineage (NCBI taxonomy): Eukaryota > Metazoa > Chordata > Aves > Charadriiformes > Charadriidae > Anarhynchus > Anarhynchus alexandrinus. The sequence continues at coordinate 327,863 of VUYV01000188.1, read as the reverse complement.
CCTTCAGAAAGGGGCACAGATGGTCTCCAGGAGGGTCTTTCAGCCATGTCGAATAGGACACCTCTTTCCAGAGCAGCAAGACCTTCCTGATCAGGGAACATTTCACCTCTGCTCTTTAAAGCACTGAGATCAAGAGCTGCAAGACTTCACCTACACTTGCTAACAGCATCTCACCGCTGAACTTAGCTCGAAAATTATGTACGCTTGTAGCTACTCACAGAGAAAATATACTGTCTGGCTAAATGGCAGGAGCTCACAATACCCGATAACCTCAGGGGTTCCCAGGGGATGTGGTTCCTGCAGCTCCCAAGTCTGTGGGAGGAACCTGGTAGGACCGGGGAGACTGTCCACCGCTGTGTTAACGTTGTGCACTTGGGAGAAGCAGATGTGCTTGATTTCAAAAGCATGCTTCCACTTTAGGGACAAATAGAAAGAGTAGAAATAGTAGAAATACATATTAATACAACGTTCACAATTTTTCTTTTACCAGTGTCCTATGAAACAGCCTACTGCTGCCAGCAGCACATGTGTGCTGCAGAGAGGGGACTGGAGCCTGTGCTTGGTGTGTTCAGGGCCATCAAGTTTTTCTTCCAATTGCTGGTTTGAATTTCAGCTGCGAGCAACGAGCGGTCTCAAGTGAAAGGCAAACACGGCGACATCCGTATCTGTGTATCAAGCACAGAATCACCACTAGGCAGAGAAGCAGGTTTTAATGTCAGGCAATGCCTGTCTGAAGTCTTCCCTTCTCCTGCAAGAGCTGTATGAAAGAGACAAGTCCTTTGCTTAAGGACTTGTTTTCTGAGTCTGGATTTTTTTTGATGGCAATAAGCCAAGACTTCAGGTTTTGGAGGACTGATTTTGTGTGGTCCTTTGAGCAGAATGAAGAAAAGTCATACACGACGTAACCGCTTTGCAAGGCTTTGATAAGATATGTAGGCAGAATATTTCCTTTCTGTCACATGCTGTGCTCATGGGTGTTGGGTTTTTAAACTTTTTTCTGTCCCTTGCTGAGATTCAACAAAATTCAAGGGATTTAAGAAAAGAAAATATCACTGCGTCGTTGCTAGCAAAGATCACCCGACAATCAGTCTGATGGCTTAAGCGCAGGTTGGGAGTAAACCAAGAATCTTTGGCCCCTCTTACACATTTGTTACCTTTGTCTGCATTAAGGAAGACAACTATGAGAATCTGGAGTAACTCCAAACATTTGCCAGCTGGTTTTGAATGTTCTCAGCTGTGTGTGCTGTTGGATAATCTTAGACTTATTTTGTGCTGTTTGTTGCTGCCAGATAGTGTTACTGTTTAATGACAGTGTTAGAGGAGGCAAAAGTAGGTCCAGCTTCTGAGCTAGAAATAAGCCTGCATAGCTCTGGCTGAAAGTTAATGCAGTCTGAAAAGAGGAAAAAATAATCCTCCAGTGTATTCATTTGGCTGCTTCTCCTAATACTTGTGGGAAAATAAACAATTTTCAAACCTCTAGTTTTGTTTTTCCTCCCTTCCGTTATTAAGGCCAGTGAAAAAACCAATGTACAGACTGAAAGCCCTTACAGAATTTCTGTCAGATAAGTCTGATCACCAGAATAACTTCTCTCAGCTACTTCCCTTAACCTTGCAACGAGTTTTGATGATTTTCCATCCAGGCTCATAGAATTTTTCTGATCTACTCCTAGATCCAAATGGAAACTTCGTAGGCAGTCCAATACTCCTGCTTTCTGAACGTCTACCCAGCGGTTCAACGACCCACTATTATTCTCTCTTCAAAATAAGATGCTCCATCTTGACCCCCAAAGTCACAGTCAGCTTCTTCCCAGCACAAGATTTAATTAAAGATCTGAGGGAAATTTTGCCAAGTTCTGTGAAAACCGTGCATCAGAATGTGCTTAGAAAAGGCAATGTTTTTATTCAGTGAATTAATTCAAAACAGCTGAAACTCTTAGTTAAAAATACTATGGGTCTGTTCAATAACTTATACTTCATTTTTTTATCTACTTTTATCTTAAAAAAAATCTTCCCCTCATTTTTTTTTAATTTCTCATTCAAATTCTCCTCACGCTTTCAGCTATCACTTTCCTTTGCCTTATAGAAATGTTCCACTCTCTTATTTTAAATATGGAAAGTAATCAATAATTTGGACACTGTTCACCTGTTCACATCTCTTCAGTTTGTCTGCTCTGTGAGATATTTATGCCACCAAAATCTGTAGATAGCTGCAAATAATTAGCTCACACTTCTAGAAATGTCTAACAAATCAGCTATGTTTTTGCTCTCAGAGTTCCAAAATTAAAAGCCTGGTGAGAACCCCGTTCTTGCAGACTCAGAAGAGTCCACTTAGAGCTTGTGGACATTTCTTGACAGTTAGATTCTATCAGAAAATAAAAATATGTCACAAGCAAAAGCTTTTCCCAGCAAAGAACAATCTCATCCCAAATCTCAGCTGTTTTTGGATTGCTGGAATTCTTCATTTTGTTCCTTGGAAACAAATAAACAAACAAACAAATGTAAGTACCTACCCACTTCAAAAGTATTTTTGATTACAAAGTTGTGATAAATGAAGTCCAAAAAAAAAAGTTCCAACATGTGGTTCCCCACAATATTCACAGAGGTAGCTTATGAATCTACAGATACTATTCCCACTGAATCGAGATCCTGTGAATCCGGCAGGTTTGGACTGGCCCTGCTATTCGGTGGAGTGGTGTAGGTGGACCCTCAGAGCTGGTGTGGGCTCAGAAGGCTTCTGCCTAGCCTGTGGCATGGGGGCAGTTTCCTGGAGTGATCTGGCCCTGTCTGGGTGAGATTCAGGGGTTTTATCTTCTCTGCTTCACCATCCCAGAGCCTCTTTTTTTTTTAATGGAAAAGTTACGTGTGTGCAGAGGCTGGGCAAAACACAGTGTGCTTCCAAGCACATCCCCTGCTCAGAGGACCAGGACCCTGGTGTGTGCACACACCCTCATAAGCAGGGTTTCTATGAGCTGGAATAACTCTCATGGCCTTGTGATTCAGATCGTTTTGAGAAGGTCTAGAAGCGCCCTTACGACTGGCATTTCACTCTTACCTCTAGGACACTTCCCACGCAACAGCCAAATACAACCGTGAAGGAGCACAGTGTTTTGCAAGAGGGAGATTCTTTCAGAAGGCCTTGAAATCATAATTGTGTGCTGTCCTCACCTACCTGATGCAGGGATAAGAAATGACTAGTAGCCTTGTTCAAATCGAGGAGGAAAATGGTTCAGTACTGAGCTGTTTCAGCCGACTGCGTAGACACCGGGAAAGCTCCTGTGTGCGTCTGGTGATGTGCAGCTGGTGCAGGGGGTCGGACGAGCAGCAAACAGCTGCTCTCTGAGGTACCTTCCCCTCGGGACTGAGCATATCTCTAGTCAGAAATATGTCAGGGAGTTAGTGCTAGCTGAACCAGAAGTCCCATCCAGCTGAAACAGCCGGCGGGGACCGCCTGGCAGTGCTGCCAGGGAAGTCACACCGTGGAGGGATGGAGAAGACAATGAGCAGCGCGGGACGCCTCTGAGTGAGAGCAGCCTTGTGCCTTCAGACCCTCAGAGCATAGCCCATGTAGACAACGGGGGGCAGGCAGGGCCCAGCCCCCCCACCCCCCTCCCCCAGGCTTTTTTCATTTCCCAGCAGCTGGTCCCTGGCACAAGGGAGTTTTGTGCCCAGCAGCTCAGACCATCCCGCACAACCCTCTCCTTTCAAATGGTGCTTTCACCTGCTAAGAAAAAAACCCAAAACTTGCATCAACAGGAAGACTTGGGGTCCACACCCAAAATCCTGACCCACCAAGAGAACTGGGAGACCCATCAAACAGAGGAAATATAAAAAACCTGATCCCCCCACCAGCCACCTTCTGCTCTGCCCCAGAAGCGCAGGAGAAGAAAAATGCCACCTTCTTCAGGTCCTATCATTTAACACACCTGTGCCCCGCTCAGCCGCTTGAAAGGAGACCAGGTCCCTGTTTTCATGAGAGATTTCCATAACCTGATATTTGATATTATTCCCATCAATGATATTCCCTTATTTGTCTGAGTTTAAAATGTTGCGCAATGCCCCTGCTGAGTTCTGGCAGCTCCTTACTTTGAGCAGTGTCCCTTTTAAACCCCACTCCAAGAAATTAAACTCATCCCGCTTAAGGCCCGTGGAGTCCAGTCACTTCCCAGTCTAAAGGTCTCTATAATTTTTAGCTGCAATACTAGACTTGGCTTATGGGCCAAAAATATAAACTTAACATAAACTGGCACTTTATCCTTCACCTTAAATGGTGTCGTGGTTTAGGCACAAATGGATATTTCTTTTACCTCCTGAAGGAAGCTGTATCTCCCATGGAATAAATGGCAATTTCAGTTTCCCTTTTAGACATGGGTAGGTTAGTGTAGCAAAAGGACCTTTCTAAAGGTGTCGTGGCTTAGTAGTAAAAAGAGTCCTTATGAGCAGGAAAAAGAAAATCGGTGCGTAGCTTTGCTGTAGCACATAGTTTTCAATCACTAACTCACAGAATTACAATAAGGCTCCCACGTTGTGGCTCTCATTAAAAGCAGCCTACGGTGGTCCCACACATAGCATGGATTTACTTCCCACTCCTTTCTTGCGGGACTCTGGTAGATATGACTATTTAGGGTTGTCCATTTTGCAGAGATAAAGAAGACTAAGAAAAGGCACTGCGTATTCTCCTTGTCCCTCAGCATCTCTCAAATCCTCCTTGTTTTTAAATTGCCTCACCTGCATCCATTGATATATAGGCAAACATATGTCAAGATAAATCTTTCCCCTTGTTCTCCACTGACACATTAAAAAGATAACAGCTGCCACTAAATTTTGGTTAACCTTTTTAGGAGATCTTTTACTAACCTATCCCCAACCCAAATGTCTTACTATTGAGTGTAATTTTTTTCCAGATGCAGACAGCAAAAATATCTATGTTCCGGTGAAATCTGTCTTACATAAAGAATCAAGAATTTTCAAGTTGGTTTTGAGAACTAGGTGCAAAAAAAAAAAAAAAAATAATGCTGAAGCATCTACAGGTGCAAAGAGATCCCCCATCTGCATCACTGTCAGTTAAAACCTGTTCCCCGAGTCTCCTAGGTGTGTCTAGAAAGAAAATACTTTAACCCATATCTGAGTATACTCGATTGCTGTCTGGGTTTTGCTAGTGAATACAGTTTTCAGATAGCAAATGATATTTAAGCTTAGTTGCAAAGACAGGCACACAAATCCATTTTTATATATGTCATCCACTTCTGCAGGGATAAAGATCAAAATCCTTAATATCCTTCTCTAGCCCTCTTTAAACAGAGATTTACACACAGATTTATTTCAATTCCACTTGATAATGACTTGTAAGAGTCTTGATGTCTTTGGAAAAATCAGCCTTGGCAGTTCTCCATTGACCCCCATAGTCAAGAGCACCACATCAGCTTGAAAATGGCTTATTTGCGTGGCTGAAAAGAAAATCCAATCTACTTACATATTAGGTCAATTATTTAAATTAAATATTACCCTAAGTCTTCCTTTTAAGTGTGCTTGGCATGATTTGGGTTTGTTATTCTCACAAAATACCAGCTAAATATTTATTGTATTGCTGTTATTATTTCTATTGAACTTAACCTGCTATCAGCACTGGGGGTTAATGTATTTACCTTTCGCGTTAGGGGAAACCAGCATGCGGCTTGTATTTCAGCTACAGTAAGTGGTACTGTATTCTATTCATGAAATGGCAAAAACTTTTGTGCGGCATAAGTTATTTAGAGGAGAAAAAAAATCAATACGGTGTAGAAAATGACAAGAGTAAACATGGAAATTAACTCCTGGCACATCTTTTGTTCTGGGCTGTAATACTCATATTAAGATCGCCCCTTTTTAATAGCTTTCGAAAGAATTTCTTGCATAATGGCATTTTAGTCATCATGTTAATGTCAACAAACAAGGCAGATTAATGCTTATAATCCTGAGCTGTCTCACACTCTGCTTATTAGAACTGTAGGCAGATCTTCATTAGGATGAATGACATCTGAATCTATAAGCTCGTCACAACAGAGGCACCTTCTTGCTGTGGTGTCACCCTGCAGATGACAATGTCGGCCATTATGAATGACACTCCACAATTCGTTACTTCCTGCCTCAAATTGCAGTTAATCTTTCATCCAAACTGTACACATGTGCAGCTTTAAGTGGGCTATCACAGCAAGTACCCAGTAATGCTGCAAGCACATGGAGAATGACAGAAGGTAAATTGCTTGTCAGGAGGTCTGTATTTCAATTCACAGCATATTCCAAACACGTTGTGGTGAAAGCTCTCCACAACAGCTGCTTTCATTGCTAACTATTTTTGATGTAAATGTCAATAAAGCTCCAGGCCCTTTCATATTTTTGGCCAAGACTGTCCATCTTTCCCTATGCAGGCTGGCAGGTTGAGCTCCATTTATCTACTCTTAGGAACATGTCCTATAATAATGATTGTCTCTGGAGACCGTTTAGAGTGATTGAAAGCAGTGATTGGGACAATAGGCTGCTGAATTTCATTGCTGGATTGGGTTGACAGGTGACTGCTTTTATATCCTCTAATCTGGAAGAGACGGAAATAAAAACACAGTTATATCTAATCAACAGACAGGCATCTACCGATTGCAAATCTGTACCTTCAGCTCACCCTTCTCACCGCAACAACTTAACCACGAATTATTGTTACAGGACCCTCGTATTTCTCCGGTGGTCGGAGGGTTTTCAGGAGAAGGGAAGATGGAGCAGATATGTGTTGCCTCACTGGAAATGAGAAGTGAGGAAAGAACAAGTCACAGGCCGTAGAGCTCTACCAATAGAAACGCCAGCTGCTGCTTTTAGTAGCTGCAGTTAAGATCTTCATTTTGCTTAATGAAAAGCCCTGGGTGTTACAGAAAGAAGGAACCTCATTTTTAATCAGAGAGGCCATGAATGTTATACATTGCCAATGAATTTTAACATACTGATTATAACAATGTACGTTTTTGTTTCCCCAGCTAGTCCAGCCTGCTTTGTCTGGCATTTCGGCAAAAGTTCTGTAAACTCACTGAGCTTACTGTGGACTTTTTTTTTTTCTTTTATGAAGTTGGTAATTAACACACCGCTGGGTTTTCCAAAGGAGATGGGAAGATGATCAGGTAGAATTCTGAAAACAGTATGGCAAATGGTCTAAAATATTCACTCCGCACCAGCATCTGGCTCCTTGGCAGACCCCAAAGACAGTTGTGCTGGCACCTCTGAAATTCCCTGTGAGTCCGTGTAGTTGCCCATGGTTACACGGCAGCTGGGCTCTGGCTCCCTCGTTTTCCCTGCCACCACGTCCCCCCCCACCTCCATTCACCTTTGCTTCTGTAAATCACACCCACTTCTGCCCAATAGCGGTGCCCGTGTCACATCCAATTCCCCCTCGTATTTGCAGATTAGCGGGTAGAGGGTAAGTGAGAGTTTATCCTTGCCCATCTCCTTTTGTCTAAATCCACATTGGTGTAGTTTTGTTCACATTTTACACTGATTTCTGTTTACTCGAATCTCAATCTCTACAATACTGAGCAGCTTTCTGTAGCTCTAGGCAATGCTGACACAAGTTGTGAGAATAATATGATTAAAAGCAGTTAACTGCCCAGCCCTTAGCTGTCAGAGTCAAATCTCTGAAAAAAACTAATTCAAAAATCTCCATGCCCTACTATCTGAATTCTAGCCTTCAACTGAAGAAACCCACAACTGAATGCTTTTCGACTTCAGTAAGCCTTCAATAACAGCAGTTTTATTTTGGAATTTTGAGGGGAAAATATCTAGTATGTGGCAAATATTTGTAGGAAATTTTATTTCTCCAAGGAAATAAAATTAGCTATTTGAATAAGATTCACATTAGAGATTTAATGTAAATTTTCTTCAGAAAGAGAAAAGGAAACAGTTCTTTCCAATTCTTGAATAACAATTTTGTATATGCTCTTACCTAAGTAAGTGAAGTAAGTGTGGCTGATAGGTTGCCAAAGCAATCCTTTCTGGTTTAAGACTCTAAACTCAGTTTGGAATACTGAAAATTTGGTTAAAACTAGAAATACTGGGCACCTCATATCAGATCCCAAGTGCCAACTTCCCAGTTGTGCAGACTTCCACAAACCAGGCATAGAAATACTTGAGCTCTCACATGCCACAGGAGGAGACTGGAATGCCAAAGTGTATGACTGTTTTTCTTTTTAATGAGGTAGTTTTTAATAAAGGAAAAAAACCCTTGAAGTTTTGATAAATGTGTGCAAAGAGACTATTACAAATGTCTTTAAATATATTGTTAAACTGACAGTCTATAAAGAACAAAAGGAAATAACAAAGCAAAGAAATAGAGTCTTCAGGAACAGAGGATACATGAAACAACCCACACTTTGATTATATACAAACGTTCAATTTCTGTGCCATGGGAGGTTAAGACTGAGGAAGACTTTTAACAGTTTGGTTGGGGGAATCTAGCAAGAGTAGCCCATTTCCCACAACTGATAACATAGCTGTCACTCAGGCTCTATGTCTTTCCTCATCCTTACCCCAAAGAAAATTGTGTGTGAATCCAGACCTCAAATTAGGTTTCTTTTTTCTTTTCCTCTAAAAAGGTGCCATTTCTTGCTAAAAAAAAAAAAACCACAAACAAAATCCTGGATGAAAGATGGATTGCATTGTCAAGAAATGCACTAAAAGCCAGCAAATCCATAATATTTGGAAGCTAGGAAGGTTTCTGCGTGCTAGAATATCCACTAAGACATAAAAATAAAAAGTTATTGAGTTTCACTACATCACACCAGAGCCAAAAGCACTATAGTGAAAATACAGAATCCTGTTCTAATATATGTATTATTAAAAAAAAAAAGAGATAGATTATTTTTATTCACAGAAGTACTGAAATGCAATAGCTTCCCATCAGCAGGGAGAGGATTGCCATGAGATGACACTCAGAAAAAAGGAAAAGCAGGGAAATGAATACCGCATTATTTAAACAGGGAAACGTAAAGTCATGTTGGTCATTTGTAGAAGCATGATTGCTCCCTCAAGTAATAGTTTTTAGAAAAATATTGTCCAGCTACATGCACTAATTGTTCTTGGATTGTTTTTGTGGGCAAGCTACCAAAGAAATCCATCTCTGGTCAGCCAAGGCAATTGTCTATTAATTTGGAAGCATCTTAAAAATGAAGAAAGTGTTTACTGGCTTGCTTTTTGTTTTATTTAACTTCCTGGAACTCGAATTATTGTCAGATGTCTTTTGTAACCAGTTTTCACCTCGATTCTCTCTGCTTATCCAGCAAGATATATAAAAGATTTGACATATGGTGTTGTGTACATCGAACAACTTAGGTTTGCTAAGATCTTTTGTAAAAATGTAAGATTAAGCCTGATGTTCTGCTCTGCAAAGTGGCACTGGAAAAGGCAGGTAAAGGTGTATGCATGGATCTTTATGAAGGTGTCGTTCTGTGCAAGTTCAAAATCTTACTGACTGAATCAGTCCAAAATTGTATACGGTCCCTGTATACAGGATGTCCACATTCTGGATTTCACTCTGACTCACAAGTGAGCAAGTACTTTGACTTTCGTGGGTTTGCCACAATATCAAACAAGGGATGAATTCAGACAGTAGGAGTAAAGTGGTGCCAGAACCTTCTTCAGGCCCTTCGCTAAAAGATACAATTCGTTGACACAGAAAGAATCGTGCAGAAACTATGAACACACAATACTTTTTTTTCACTATCAGTTTCATTCCCAGGATGCTTTCCTCTTGCCTCTGTCAGACTCTGGAGGTCCTTGCTGGAAGGTCCAGCTAAAAAAAGGCCTGAGATGTACAGATGTAAAGTTGATATTAAAGCCTGCTGTGCAAAAAAACCTTTAAATTGGAGAGGTCTGTGTTGGCTAGACACCTCCCTCTTTATTCAGAAATATCCTCATTTTATACATTTTCTGCTTCTGAGGGTGCCCAGGACTGCCTCACCAGCTGGTGCCCTCTGAAGCCCAATTGGGCAGAGCAGAGCAGAAGCCCTCGTAGGGTCAGGGCCAGTAGCTGTGCTCAGAGCAGTTTGGACATGCCAACCCACCAGGGCATGGCAGAATGGCCAAACAGAAAAGCCAGCAGCCTTGAGCACAGTCTGTGCCATGGGTAACCTGAGTTCCCTAAACTGATGGAAACCAAACTACATCCCCTTGACAATGCTGTTACACCCAAGCTGCAGGAAAGTCTGGTGAGACAAGGTTTATTGCACAGGTCATTTTAAGTGTGAAGTACAAGAGGAAGCTCCGGAGACTGAACTGGGCGCAGTTTGGCCATCCTGTCTCCTGAGCACAAGCTGCATCTTTGATGGATATGTTCCCAGAACCTCAGCCATATCCTACCTATCTTTCAGGGTTGATGTGCATGTCCGCAGCAGACTCAGATATTCTGAATGTCCAATGTGTCCCAGGCAGAGCTGTTACCCCAGCCAGGCTGCTAAACATCTGGAATTCCTAGGCAGATTTTCAAGATCCTTAAACTCTATATGGACTAAATTTTTGGCAGGAAAAGGGAATGTATCAAGGGAGAAGTTCAATATATGGTAGCCTTTCATACAGTTCCAGTTAAGAACAGCATAACTTTCTGCATGGAGGCTTAGGTCACGTAGGCTGCAGATAAACTGCATATTGAGTGCACGCAAAGTATAATCGGAGAAGAGGGAAATGTATTGCAAAGTCTGACACTCTGCAGTGGAAGGGGAAATACACTCTAGCAGATTTCAGATCCTAAATACGATTCACAATATTATGTTTTAAGTGAATTTTGAAACCTTTTCTAAGTTAAAATTAATGAATCTGTAAGATGGAGAAGATCCTACATATGAACCAAAATATGGTTTCTTCCCTAACTGCATGCTGTGTTATGTAGGTTAATTTTCCCTTCTTCAGCATTGTTCTGGCTTAGACAAACCCTCTCTTGAACAAACTCTGAGCAGAACCCATTCAGTAAGGATTTACATTAAAATCACTGTCAGAGAATAAGTGTCTACCAGGACCAGAGGGCATCCTTGGTCTTTCATGGAGGTGTCAGTGAGGCAGAATATGTTAGATAATGTGTGTGGGCACCCCTCTCCTCTGGTAAAAAGAACATGGTATCTGTTAAGGATTTTGAAATATCAATGTTAGTAAAAGCCTCGTGAACTGTCCTCCTCATCAGAAGAGCTAGGATCTGATATTTCTGTTAACAGAGATTCTCCTTGAATAGTTGCAGGTCTTACATTTTTTTCAGAATGTCATTCAATTTTAATTTACTTTAATTTACCCCATGTAGTTTTTGGTACCTCACTGATGTTAACTAGACTCAGTGGAAGGAGAGAGAGAGGCAGCTCATGGATGTAAATCTGAATGCACCAGCACAAAACCCAATCAACCTAAGTTGTAGGGCACCTAGTTTGCAAACTTAGTCACTCCAGTTACGTGTCTAAAGCTAAATGGGATGAATCACTCTCAGTCAGGTTAAAGTCAGTGTAGATATAAACCCACTTCACCACTCCCTGGTGTACTGGGGTGTCATGCACCGAGCTGATGTGAAACGTTATCAGCCCTGAAGCGTGGGTGGTTTATAGATATTCCATACTCCATGAAGCACTATAAAACAGTGTGATGCACCATGCCAGATCTACATCTTTCTACTGAAAACATTTTTCTGAGGAAGGCCAACAGTCCTGGCCTTTCCAGGTTTGGAACCCACTTTAATAAGAGCAATTTAATAGAGTAATATTAGTTTTTAATTGCTTCTGTTTAATTTAATTATTCAACAGAGTTCACAATGAAAAAATTCAGAAAGAGATTCATTGTGTTAAAATGAACTGTGGCTTCTTAAATATTAAGTAATCCGAAGAGTGCTCTAGAAGACTGACTCAAATGTCTGATAATAATCTGTGTCACATCAGCAATGCTATATCTGTACTGGAAAAGCGTGGGGGGGTTTGGTGAATGCTTTTAGCTTGCAATATTAGATGAATAATTAATCTAAACGTCTCTTAAAGAGATGTAAGGCATAACCTGAAAAATGTCACAAGCAGTAAAGAAAATCTTTGATATATGAGGATACGAAAAAGTCTGTTAGGCAAAGTGTGTAATAAGGTCCTTTTATTTACATTAAAGTGACTTTTTATTGTCTATAATTTTGCCCTTTAATTGTTCACAATGGAGGAGTTAATGTTCGAGAGAGGAGTTCCAATTAGCTCTCATCAAAAAGTCAGAAGGAGAGTTTGTCTCCAAACAGGTGTATCACTATCCTGCAGTTCCTGCAATTCAGCGTAGTGTCAGACACGTCTCCTGAAATCTCAAATCAGCTTACCGAAAACACATCTACCACAGTCTTACAACAAATCATTGAGGAAGCAAATTTATGCGATAGTGATTGACTGTTACACAATTAAATGTGATGGCATGAGGTATCAGAGTAACATGGAAAATTTGTCCATTGCTATATGTTATGTAAGGGATGATTCATCCCTGAAAATATCTCAGAGAAGAGGTGCAACTCAATCATCTTCATGCCAACTGCACCTCTGACATGATTATTGCTCCTTTGAAAGCAGCTGAGTTCTTTTCTAGTGGCATCATTAATTTGTGCTATTATAAGGCCAGTATGAAATTTATGAAGACGAGTTGGCATATAAATACACGTCCAGAAGGAATGTGAAAAGGAAATACGTTGAAGTATGCATGATTTCAGGCATCTATTTCATTGAGTAGGGCATGTCTTGAAAAGAACATTTATGAAAATGTTCCAAATGGTGATTGCTGGGGCAATGGTGGGGTTTTTTTCCATTTTTTAAATGTTTTATTGGTGTCTGTCATTGGCATGATGGTAAGGAAGAAAATGAAGAAATGTGAAAGGAGAAGCACAAAACTGACAGCCCATCTTTTCTAACGTTGATAAATATATTTACTATTTTAATATCCTATCATATATTGTTACAATGGGAATTTCAATTGGTTCATCCTTTCACACACTTGTAGATGGTGAATTTGAATAGCTTTTGTTGGAACAGAACATTGCAAGCAACCAACGTGCAGTCTGTTTTCATGATCAGGCAGAGATTCGACCTTGTAAAGTCTGTAACTGGACTACAGTTTTTGACCCCAACACAGATCTCTGCTGGAAATGTGCTGGAAAACCCAAGCAACTGTTTCACTAGTTTGTTTGATTGTAACACCCTTATGAAGTTTTCCTGCTCTGTTGGTTGGTCACTTTAAGATTATCCAGTCAGAGACTGGAAATAGAAGAAACATTATCAGATAGAAAGCTTTAAGTTGCTAATGCTGACAAAGTTTTATAAATGTGGCGGAGAAACCCACTCACAGAAAACCTATGAGAGAGAGAAAAGTCGCCTATTGTGAAGTGTCAGGAAAAAATGTAAACCCCAGAGAAGTTCCAGTTAACTTCTGAAGTTCATAATGTCATGCCTGGTTCTCAGGAGGACCCTCTATATGAAGCTTGAATTGTAGCCTGACAAAACAAAGCTGTACTGCATGAACACTGCAATAAGTGACATTATCTATCGCTGCTTGCAAGGGCTTTCATTTTCAAGAGGTGTAATGAACTCTGCTTAGAATCAGTGGTAGAAATAGTGGAGAATAGGCATCAATAATATTTCAGGCACACTTTTTTTTTTTTTTAAGGACATAAGACAGGGTAAGGAAAATTTTCACACACTTTTTGCATCCTGTTGGGGTATTGCTGAACCTTTTGCATCTTGAGCACTCTGGGCATCACCAATAAACCATTTCAGTCATTTTAGACTAACAAAGCTTCTTACACGGGTCAGAAAGACCAGGCAACAGATGCCACACAGATAACTTGGAATGTGTTCCCCACAACACAGTGGAAAATTTTAAGAGCCACGAAGGAGCAGTGGCGAGGAGATTGATACCTCCTTGCTCAGTGTATGGGCATGGGTGAGTCAAACACACGGTGGGAAGCTGGCTCCTAATTTTTCCAGAGTACAGGCTTGCATTTATTAGCAATTCCTCCTCACTTTTATGCAGGCACCAGGTCCATGCTGTTTAGCCAGCTGCTGGTGGGACGGTAGGTTGGGACGGGGAGCCTGGGAGGGAAGGGTTGAGGAGGGGAGCGCGGGAGCCCCTGGGCCGGGCCAGTGGCACGGGGTTGTCAGAAGCAAGCAGCCGGCGCCGCAGACAATTGCGAGCAGGGGAGAGAGCACACACTTCTCTCGTGGCTCCCTTTGATGCCTGGATCAGATCCTCTCTTGGACCGGCAAACTCTAACACCTCTTCTGAAATCAGCTCCAACTGGTGATGAGCTACATCTGGCCTGTGAAATGAAAATAGCAAAACCTTTGATTGAGTCCAAGTTAAGTGGATCTTCATCATCTGCTCAGTCAACTTTTGCCAAGATGAATGATACTATGACAGTATTCTAATAATTTCTGAGGTGGATTCCCTCCTTTTTTCATCCATCTGAAAAGAACAAACTGCAAACACTTGGAAAATTTACTGCTCTGTGAGGGAGGAATTTTGCTCTTCATTTCAAATACATCCGTGGCATTTCACTGAGTGAAATGGAGCGCTACGTGTGAGCCTGATTCAACATAAAAATACAGACCTCAGTGTTAAAAGGGGGATCAGATTTTTTTTTTTTATTGCGTCGCAATGCCTGCTTTTACATCGTTTATATTTCAGTGTTTTTCCTATAAGCAGTTGTTATATTTGACAGGACTTGGATACTTTCTTTTCAAAGGGCTTTGTCTGCGGATAAACTATCCTGACTCACAGAAAGGATGGTCTCCCTTCGCCACCTCTATCACAAGGCAAATAAAACCATATCTTTACTAAACCATTCACAACTGAGGTTATCAAACAAAGAGAAACTTTGGCACGTAGAGGGCGGCTGTACAATGATTGTTTGTGCTATTCTGTAAATTTTCTGGAAAGCGTTAGATTTCTGTACTTACCTTACAGCGCACTGACTCTCCAAGTGCTGAAGACGACTATTAAATGACTCCTACATAACTTTCCATGTATCAGACTTTCAGTACCTGAGAAGATATTCAGCAGCCACCCAAAGCAGACACCCGAGGCTTGCTTGTCGCGGTGTCTGTCCACGGCAGGCACAGAGCACGGCCAGGACTCTGCTTCCCTCCTGGCATTTCAGTTTTAGTGTAGGTCCCTGTATTTTTTCCGAATGAGGTACCCAGATATTCACATAGTGACAGGAAAACTCTGCCATCTCCTAGATATGAGAGGGTGAAACCCCCTAAAGCCCCCTAAAACTTGTCTCTCCCTCTGGGGTCAGGCGTCAGTGGACTTTTCATCTTCCCCAGGTCTGCAGAGCATACGGAGAGCATTTGCTTCACACCACGCAATTCACTAAGTTAGAGCGAAACTAAAGCCAGGAGAGGCCAAGCGAAGCAGTCTGGCTGGAACCATGGGAAGACCTAGTTTATCTCAGCTCCCCACTTTACTGAACATGAAGAGTTTTAACATCCTGCAAACCAGCAGCAGAGCTGACATTTCTCTTTCTCCCTCTCCCTCGCCGTTGGATGCCTGCCCTGGCTGATTAAGCACTAGCAGCTCTTTCCTGACACAGGAGAGTGCAATAATACTGTACCCTGTCACAGATTTCAGTAACGGGATGTTTCTTTTCCCTGCATCAAACAAAATCATGTTGAGCTTTGTTTTCCTTCAGCTGCTATGTAAGACATCAGAGGAGATGTCTGATTTTCTAAATAACACTTTTGGCACTATCTTTCCCCCTTATCCACCATCTCACCGGATTTAATTCCTCTATTTTCCTCCCTCTTTTTTCATCTGTCTTCCCTTTTCTTTCCACTTTCTCTTCGTGTTCACTCTTTCTTCACCTCTTACCTGATTACCTTCACCTTCTCCAGACCCACCTGCTGGCCCTGTCTCTCTGAGGTCATTTCTGAGGTTGCTGCTGGCCGTCCCTCTCCTGTGGTGACTACAGCTATGTGGGTTTTTTCACTTCCTCCTGCCCCAAAGGCAGACTGCATCTTGTTTTCAGCATTGTGCTATTCCCTTTTCAAGATGCCTTGCTGCAGCCACGTGTCAGCATCTTTCCTGGAACACGGTGCTCTTTCGATGCCGTGAGCTGAGATGCCACCTCACCGGAGGGTGTACAGTTATTTAGTGTTGTTAGATTTGATCCACGCTGCCTTTAGGCTTTTGGGGCCCAGTTGGTAGGTTTGAAGATGTGGATAAATGCTTTGAAGAAAGGAATGATAGTTCTGAACAAATCAGATTTTTATCAAGCTGTAACCAGCTATAATGCAGTCTCCAGCAACAACCACAGAAAATAGTCTTTTCTCTTCCTGAGTCTGGTCTTCAAGAAGTCTGAAACAATGGTATAGATAGATGGCTAAATAGATAGTTACACATTACATTTTTTTATGGAAAGGGAAAATACAGAATATTGTATTACCGGGATTACTCAGACCCAGATTTCAGAGGGAAAGACTAGTGATTAGTCTCAGTTTAATCGCTAGTGGGAGATAGTTCACGTTACCAAATGATTTGATGTTTCAGCACAAATGACAAACTGTGTTCAGAGAGGTCCAAGACTCTGCCAGCATGGCTGGAGACTAAATCACCTTTCCTCTTTATAGTAGATTGAGTTGTCCTTCCAAATCGGGGTTAAGGTCATTGGCAGGGCAGCCTGAGAATGAGAGCATCTGTCTGAAATATACCTGGACTGCGGATGTATTCAGAAATTCAATTTCTGACGCTGCCAGTCCCTTGACCTTCACAAGCACACATGCTTACCAAAACATATGAAAAGGAAAAAAAAAAAAGAAAGAAAAAAAAGCCTGGCTATTTTTATCTGACTTCAGCTTCAAATTCCTCCGAATGGACCAGCAAGAGCTGCTGAATAGAAAACGTTACAGAGCCAAAAATAATCCCGGGCCATGGAGAAAAAATAAACGAATTTAATCTTAATTCTAGCATAGATGCTCCGTTTCCTTTCTTCATATGCGCACACCACTCTGCCTACAAATGATTTGACTTCCCCTCATGCTCCGCTGATGGCAGCTAGACGTTTTCTAAAGTCCTTGAGCAATCATGCCTTGGAGTAGATACGCTGAAATTGCCACACCAAAAAGACAAGCGCAGGAGCCCTAAATACACGTTTGAGCATTTTTCCCCCCACAAATTGACATCGGGAGGGATGCTTTGCATATGCTGATGAAGTACGGGCTTCCAACTGCCTGGGGAGCCGGTGTCCCTCGCAGCCGAGCGGCACTGGCCGGTCCCAGGGGGCCGCGGGGCTCCGGAGGGCCGTGCTCACGGGGGCTACCTGCTTCGGCTCCACGCAGCAACAGTGAGAGCCATATGTGGAGCTGCAGGAAAACAGATGCTGTTTTTCCATTTGTGAAATCAAGTTGTTGGAAAGTAGTCAGCTTTCCAATGTACGAGAGAGCGCTCATCCCATCAACCTGCAGAGACAGTGTGAGCGCTTTTTTTTTTTTTTAAAGAAATATTTGACAACATTTCCATATTATTGGTGGCTGGAACAGTATAAGAAATAATGGTATGGAAATAATCAGCAGATAAATGGCTTTAATAATGGGCAATTTTTTGTTGGCTGGAAGTGGAGCCTGTGATTTTCATAAACAAAGGGGGTGTGCAACCTGGTTTTTGACTGCCAGATCTGCTTCCAGGCATACATCTCTAAATGTACAGTAGGTTTACTGTAACATCTTGATTTATTATGTAACAGACATAAACACCCAGCTAGATTTCTCCTTATCCTCAAAACAATTAATAACATTATTCCCCCAGAATAAAATGAAGTGTCCTGTTGTCAGATGAACATCAAACATGTTAAACCCACAATTAATAGCTTTCAGTTGCTTGTTACCAACTGAAAATAAGTGTGCTATAATAGCAAAATGCCTAATGTCTTAAAAAAACCCTCAATTTATAATCCAAAGTGGTTTTCTGAATCACTATGACATAGTGAAATGTAACTTTGTGTAATTTTTTGTCCTTTAAATATACAATTTATTTTATCAGAAATGCAAAGATTTAAAGTATCGGCTGGCTCCAGTGGCTCCAGACAGATAAGAGGCATCTTTTCTATTACTCTGCTTAACAGGGCAATTTATGATACCAGAAACAAATAAAGAAGACTTACTGGAAAATAGCAAACAAAGACTAGTGCTATTTTACCAGGATTATGCCGTTTAAGAGTCTGTGCCAAGATCTCTAGAATATTTTGTCAGCATGTTAGGATGCTTCATGTTTTTCTGCAGCATATCTATTTTTCACCGTTTCAGAGCTATGGGACTCTGTCCTAACTTCAGCATCAAATCTACCTCTTTCCAGCAATATACCTCTTCCGTGAATTTTACAAAGAATTTAGGATATTAGCTGCTCTGAATTACATCTTGGATGTCTAAAATAGATGGGGTAGGAAGTACATAATTAGAAGTCAGACTCTAGCCTGGATTGGTTATATGCCTTATTCCACAAATAGAGGACCCTCCCAAAAAAGAAAAACAATCTGAAACTCTGATTAACTTCATTTAACGCAATGTGTATTCATTCTTTACCAAATGGTAGCAACGCTATTGCGGTCAATGCACATGAACAGCCAAACTTCAGACTTCAAAGATCTTACAAATTTCTGCTTAATTTTTTTCTTTCATCTGGAATTCCTACTTCTGTGAAAGTGGAGGCAGAGGTACAAAAAATCTCATAACAAGATTTGCTCCCACAGATTTCTTAACCTTATTTATGTAGCTAAAGGATGAATGGTATGAAAAAGCAATAGAAAGTCAGGAGGGTGTGGGTTTGAAAAGCAATGACAGTTCTGCATAGGATCTCCAGTCAGCTGCATTTATTTCTGGAAGAAGAATAGTTTTTCTACAGCTGTTTAACCCACCTTGAAAATTGTGTACTGAAGTTCCATGTATGCATAAGTTCCTGCTTATTTGTTCAACTACAGTTCATAAAAGCATCCAGACTTTAGTTATGCATTCAAACTCATGGAAATGCTCAGTCAATGGAGGTTCACCCATCAGTTTTTTCATGTATATAATTCATGCTCAGTGAAATACAGAAGCCTCAGCCAACGTGGCTGCAAATCTGGTCATCAGTTTGGTTACACAGAGGTCAGGTGAAACATGAACCAGTCACTCCCAGCATAAGATGCATTTTTCCCTTGGCAGTCTGTTCTGCGCTCGCTTAAAGGACAACCCATCTGTCACAGCACAGTGCAGTGGTGGATCCAGTTCTGTAGGTCCCTTTCCATATACTCTGCCATTGGATTATGGTGAGTCAGTACCAGTTTTACCAAATCCAGTACCCAGCTCTGTGTGTGACTGCCTGAATGCCCAAAACCATCTGGGGTCTGATGTGTGTCGTACCTGAGACTGCATGAAATGCAGTGTCCCGCTCTTGCCCAGGTCAGTTTAAAAAGGGCTTCCATTTCTTGGTGGCAATTTTTTACATGATAAAATATCTGTGGAAATTTTGGAGATGTGGAGAAAGTGGCTGATGAGTAAGGTTAACAGGCCTTGGAACCCTTTTTCTACAGAAGGTTAGTAATTTTTTTCTCAAAATATACCCTTATCTCGGAGTCCAAACCTTTCTTCCTTTTCAGCAGTTGCAGCTTTTGTAGCCGATTACGAGTCGCTTGTAAATGAAATTGTGTCCATCCCAAAAATATGTGAGAAGAATGTAAACTATCCCATGAATGAGTCGCTACCCGTGTGTCAGCCTGGGCTGTGCAGGGTGGGTAGAACTGCTAACCTCTCCGTCAGAGCGCAGCTCAGTGAGAAGTCAGTGCCAAGTTACTCCCGATGATTAATTCTGACTTACAGGAATATTCTTGACCTTGACTGCAACTCTTAGATTTTGTTTCTTGTTGTTGCACATGCATGGGGTTGGGTTTTTTTTTTGTTTTTCTGTTTTAACTTTACATCATGTTGGTTTGGTATTTTTTTTTTTATCTAATAAGGAATAAAGGAAAAACAGTTTGAATCATGTGTCCTGTTGTGGGGACCAAGTTAATTAAAATCCTGATGTATATATACAGCTGATACTCCTCACCCTAATGAAGAACATTAATTCTAGAACATGTGTGGCTGTAGTCACATTGCTACAAATTACTGGACTCTTTCCTTTATCTGTTTCCAAGAAAGTCTCCCCCGGTTAGTTAGGAAAAAAGAAAAATATGACGCCTTAGTTCTAAGCAGCATAAATTACATGCATCAATCAGAGGAAGCTTAAATTAAAATACACATTTGGCAAACAAATATGAATATGTTGATCTCATCTGTGAATCAAAATGATTTAATGCCAGTACTGACCCCCCACTGATCAACATGAAGGTCACTGCAAACTGCTTGATTCTCATTGAGAAATGTTGTCGTGTCTGTTAAAGATGCAGTTTTATACGTTCCCTAATGCTCAATCTAATCGGTAATTCCAATGTAGGAGAATTGATTTATTTTAGAAAGAAAATACAGAATTCATTTTTTTAATTTATGTAATCCAAAACAGATAGCTAAATTAAAATGTTAAAAAAATACATGTGGTTTATGGGTCTGGCTGAAGGTTTTCCAATGTGTTTATGATGTTTTCCAATCTAGAGGAATACTATTTGTTAAATAGAACGCTACACCTTTCAGATACCAAGTGATCATAAATCAGTCTTCCCTTATCAGCCTGTTCATGCTTTCTGGCTATAGGAATAACTAGTTGTTTAACTCAATTATGAGGTGAAATGTTGCTATGAATGGATAATCCAAGGCCAGTTGGGTTGTCATTGCACTCAAAGGTCTCAAGCAAACAGATGAGTAGGACAGTGGTTTTACTAAAACTGGAACCAGTCTTTGTCTTTTATAAGGTCTTTGCATGCAGTTAAAACATCTTTGAAGTAGGGCTGGAGAAAGTCAACATGTCCCCAAGGTGGATGGCACTGGGGAAGGAGAAGGGCCACGCCATGGTGTGATGGTACACAGGCTCAGCAGCTCCTGTCACTGGGTTTTGCTCCAGTCCCCGATGGGAGCAGAAGCAGCGGGGAACAACATCAGATTCCACCTATGGGGGCAAAGTCCCCAGTGAGACACGGGGGAAGAGGTCAGTCCAGAAAATATTGCTTCCTGCATCGGACTCAGTGGCTGTAGTCCAGGAGGTTTAGATATATTCACGCATGTATGGAAATGGGGTTTTCTCCTAGGTATGAATGTTTTTGCATTGTCATTTGTGAGGAATTGCACTTCCTAAGTAAACATTTCACACCTCTGTAACTGGGGACTACATCAGTGGTGAAAGCCAGCTTCTCAGTTCTGCTAAAAACCGGAGTCCTTTGTGGTTACAGTGTGAAATTGTGACTTTCGATATCCAAGACTAAACATTTTTCTTTCTTAGATAATCTTTGCCAGTCTCTCTACTTAAGAATTATTTCCATCAGAGCATTTTTGCTATTTATTTCCCTTTTCTTCTCCATGTGGAGCTGACACATTCTTCATGGCTATTCAGTAATCAGGTCTTACCTTCTAAAGTTCCCAATAGCCCACCTGCAGTGTGAAAATCTTTTAGACCATACTCCAATTTAAACTATCTACTGGGAAAACACAGGAAGAGACAGCTTAAAAATGCATTTTGACAGGAGCAGATCACATGTTCACAAAGGCATTTGAAATTGTTGTACACCTTGAACAAAGCTTAATTTGTGAATCTTTGGATTTCGGATAAGAAGAAACAAGAATTCATTCATCTTTTTGCTTAATAAAATAAAACCATCAAAAGATCATGCTACTGTATCATTCCAGTGCAAGCCTTGAATGAGCTGTTGGCATCTTGGAGTTTATTTAGGTCTCACTGGCCTTACTGAAATTCTCAAATAAAGTAGCGCAGAACAACTCTTTACCGAGGGATGATACTTACTTTTCTGCTCTCCCTACCACATGAACACACGCTACGTAATGTAATAAGCCACAAAATTATGAGAACTGCAGTTCATTATACACCTTTGATTACCTTCTCTGTCTCCCATTTGCTATCTTACGTAGTTTCCTTCCTTGGTCCAGCAATCAAAAATCCTTGAGCAGCCACAGGTAGCTTCTATTACCAATTTTGAGCAATTGGACATAGAAATATTTTGCATCTCTTGATGCAGAGACAATTTTGTCATTCATCAGCCCTGCACACCTCTACATAGAAGTTAAAGCTGGATGGCTTCCATCCAAGTGAGGTGTCTCAGTTCTAGGGATTGAAAACACTAATGTTTGGTTCTGAAGTTGGAGAGCAGGTAACTATGGTTCTCAGGGCGGTCTCAGGCACTTGCTTTTAGGCCAAGGCATGTTGGAATAGTGAGCCACTGGAACAGTGGCCTGGATTGCAAGAAAGGCCATTGTAGATATACCTTAGCAAGAAGGAGAGGAAGTAGATATACATGATATGGAAGTCTGTTCTGCACCTTGGGGCATAAAGACTTTTTCAATGAAGAAATCAAACATGAGAATCCACCTATTATGACAGAAAGAAGTATGGCATTGTTAGATCACTCCCCCGTATCTCAAGTTACTACATATCAAATCCTGCTGACACAGAGGAAGTATCACCTTACCTCAGTGCCTCAGAAAATTTCAATGTCCATAAATTCTAACACTTTTGACAAACATGAAGGTCATGAAGGTTATGTAAAAGAACAATCTACTGATCTCAGTTTTGATTAAAAACACATATCATAAATGTATATAATGCTCTTTCCAGCTCCGTGTCTTCAAAGCCAAAGCTCCCCCATTTACCAAGCTGTCAGAAAAATTTTGGCATTGATTATTTGCTAAAAGTCACGCTTTGTTGTCTGTATGGAATCTCTTTGATTTAAACTAATCCTACCTCTGATACTGAGGGGTGAGTGGGTCTCACTGTTCACCAGCATTCATGAGTGATTGACTTCAAATGAAGTGTGAAGATACAAACCCAACTCTAACAGGACAAAGGCTTAAAAGAATGGTGTGAACACGGCCATCTTCTCTGCTGCAGCATCTGCAGAGCCAAGCAGAGAAGCAAGGCTGGCTAACTTAAACCAATTTTTTTTCTTTGAAAACTTTATTTCCCTCCTCTGAAGAAGACAGCTGACCTGAGAGACCATCCCTGATACGATGATGCTGGAGCAGAAACTGATGGTCCTTCTGCCATCTGTGATGGAGTTTGGTGCAGTCACACACACAACTAGACAATCCACAAGATCTGACCACTGATAGATGAGTTTCAAACTGCCTTCTCTTTGCCATCATTCATAGATTTAGTCAACACTGAATAATTCCTCACCAAACAAACATTATAACTTGCAACATTGATGGATATTTATTTATCAGTAAAGAGGAACATTCCTCTTTTAATATAAGCAGATTAGCTCCTAACTGATAAACAATTTCCCAGCTCTGCAGCTAGAACTGGTTGATCAGAAATAGATATATGTGTTTGAGTGAGTTGACCTTCATCTATTGATCAGGGGTAGTTGGCAAGATCTTAAGTAATAGCGTTCTTGGCTTCGCGCATCACTTTCATATTGATAGCGTGGAATTGTTTCCGAGTCCAATACATATCTGCTGGTGAAATACGGGAACATATGAGTCTAGTCAGTCACACCCAAAATATTGTGGAAACTAGAAGCAACATATGTACTTCCTTGAATTTCTCCCACTGGTATGGAGCATTTGGAAATGCAGCGACTCTTTGGATAGGCGCTTGCTCAGTATCTAGCTAGCGTGTGGCATCCCCTGTTACAATCTGGAAATTGCTTAAACCGTTGGGGAAAATCAGCTGGTTCAGTGACAACACAAAACAAAACGAGTCTCCCAGTTAAAGTTTCATTCCCAAGCCTTTTAAAATGTCTCTGTCAAAACTATGAAGGCAAAAGGAACTCATCTTCTTAAACACATAAAAAAGAAGGAAATAGGACCACCCTTCTCTTGTGGTGCAATGTATCCTGCTAACAAGGGTTAGCTTTCTTCTGTCACCTTCACCCTCAAACAGACTGTTCTGCAGAGTGTTTTCTGTGTATTGGTGGGAAATAAACAAGCCTTCAGTGTCCCGCCTGGCACCCACACTTTGTGGTGGAAGAGGAAGAACTGCTCACTGTGGAATCAGCTTCTTACCCCTTCCCGTCTTTTAGCAGAAGAAGATCACCCTCCTTCTTTACAATACATAGAATATATTTTTTATTTGCTCCAATCTCCCACTGAACACAAATCAGCGTAAATAGCTCTGCAATGGCTCCACAGCTAAGAACTATTATCTATGTGTTCCGATCAGTTTTAACAGTGATGGTCTATAGACCACAATTTCCCGTTCTGCAGTGCTAAAATGTAAGAAAATAACCCCCAAGGCTTAGTAAGCATCCTTTAATCAAATAAATTTGTCAGTATGAATCTACCTATGCTAGCGTAACCTTATAAAAAATGTTTGATAGTAACTTTTGGCACTGTGAAATCTAAAACTGCAGTACACTTCAAATTTTGCAGGATAAATTTGATACATCAGTGATGCTTTGTGTTTATTTTTTCTTTATTTATTCCCTTTTTCTTCCTTTCTGTCTGTTTTACAGTGTTTTCTCATCTTTCTCTGTGTAACCCTCACCATTTTAATTATCTGTCTGTTTTATAAAATCATGTCTAATTAGAAGATTTTAAATTCCTCATTACAGCATATTCTCATGCAGAACTTGAAATGGGAGTGATTATGAACTGTTCTAATAAGCACCAGATTTGCGCTCTTTAAAAGATTGGAATTGTTGTTTATATCTGTATGCACATTAGTTTACCTCAAGATGTGTTAGATTACATTAATTATCTTTGCATCTGCAACACAGAACATTAATGGTGGATGTAAACCTCATTCCTCTGAAATTTTTAAAAGTTCTTTTTCTTTTTTTTCTTGACAATGTGTATTTGCTGTACAGGGAAATTTAAGAGGCATGGGCAGAGCTTGCTGCTGGAACCTCCAAGACCACTATTTTTCATTTTGCTGCAGACTAATTGTAAGTGTGACCTTTTGTCTCAAAGAGCTTTGAGACACCATATCGTCAACCCATGCAACTTACCAGCACAGTCTGGAAATGTTGAGTGCGGAGCAGAAAGGATAAATCCTATAAGGATTAGTTGATACCTTGAGGCAGGAAGGTTGACTTACATATGGTAGTCAAAATAATGGTAGATACTGTTTATGTACTTGCAAACACATAAATATTTATGGACCTCCAGTGCTGATAGTGCTGTATATAAAAATTAGATACTGTATGCAAATACTTGTCTGTAAATGATCTAGTCCCCTCCATTTGTAGGTCAAATTTTAGGCCTCACGAGTTT
This sequence comes from Anarhynchus alexandrinus, assembly GCA_008711295.1. Classification (NCBI taxonomy): domain Eukaryota; kingdom Metazoa; phylum Chordata; class Aves; order Charadriiformes; family Charadriidae; genus Anarhynchus; species Anarhynchus alexandrinus. The sequence continues at coordinate 302,523 of VUYV01000188.1, read as the reverse complement.
ACTGTCGCACAAAACATTTGTAGGGATCTAGAGAAGAAAGGTCAAGATGATCTGGATTGTTTTAGAGGCATGAAATTTCCTTGTAAAGGGTATGTGGGTCTCTTCCACTCATGTTTAGGTCCACTTATAGTCGCCTTGTTCATAAACCTTTTGCAAAAGACTCATAACCACATAACCTGGAAGGCCAAGTGCTGTCATGTTTATATCATGACTAAAAGCCAT